>JASPKZ010000695.1:0-86003 GCA_030220185.1 Diploptera punctata | reverse complement strand
TGTGTTTCCATGTTATATTCTCTTCTTTTGTTTATAAATTCTTTTATCGTAAATATATTTTTAATTTATATATTAATGACTTCATCCAACATTGGAAAATTAATGTTAATGTAGGTATAAGAATGGACCATTTTAAAATACCATCATCATCAACAACAACAAGGATTAAGCCCAATGGCCTGTTCCGATCTCATTATAGGTCGAATTGGTCCTTCCATTTCTTCAATGGTCTTCCCAACATTAAATGTGGACCGCTCGAATGGACCTAATTTCAATTGCTTGTTACTGGCAAACGGTTGAAGATAGAAACTTAAAACAACGTTCATAGTACAGAAAAACTCACCAAGTTTCGAATCCTGTCGGTAGATGGCACAAAGATACGTTTCTCGTTCTTAGATTTAATTGTTTGTGAAAATGGCGACTCCGCAGATGAAAGCGCAAGCTGTTTTGTGGTATGCGGAGTTTAAATCAATCATTAGAGTTCAAAGGGAGTTCCGGCGTGTGTTTAACCGTGATGCTCCAACTGCTAGAAGCATAAAGAAGTGGCGTGATACATTATTAGCTACAGGATCTGTGTTGAAGAAGCTGGTGATGGTCGCAGAGCATCCGATGAAATGGTAGCAAATGTTCAAGCCGCATTTGAGCGAAGCCCCCGGAAGTCATTAAGAAGAGCTTCGCGGGAACTTCAAATACCAAAATCGACATTACAACGGATTGTCCACAAACGCCTCAAACTGCACGCATATAAAGTGCAGTTAGTGCAACGTCTGGAGCCGAATGACATGCCGAAACGAGTGGAATTCGCCAATACGATGCTGGACCGTCTCGGGGGCTGATCCTGACTTCATGACCAAGATTTTCTTCTCGGACGAAGCCCACTTCCATTTGTCAGGCAAGGTAAACCGGCATAATGTGCGGATCTGGGGATCGGAGAATCCTCACGCTATTCAAGAGCATGTTCGTGATAGTCCGAAGATGAATGTTTGGTGCAGTTTGTCACATAATAAGGTCATTGGACCGTTTTTCTTCGCCGAGAAAACTGTTCGTGGTACCACATATCTTGACATGCTGGAGCAGTTCTTCTTTCCACAAATTGAACAACTGCAGCCTAACATCGTTTTCCAGCAAGATGGTGCTCCTCCCCACTGGTCCAATGAAGTTCGTACGACTTTGGACAACATTTTCCCTGGCCGTTGGATTGGTAGGGGAGGACCAATCGCGTGGCCCCCGAGATCTCCCGATTTAACACCACTGGATTTCTTTCTCTGGGGCTATGTCAAAGATAAAGTTTACACCACCCCAGTCAAAGACCTTCGTGATCTTCGTGAGCGCATCATAGAGGCTATTGAGAACATTCCAGAAGACATACTCCAACGTACTTGGCAAGAAATTGTTCATCGCTTTGATATCATCACAGTGACTGCTGGGGCTCATATAGAGATGTGGTGATCTGGATATCAAAACTTGGTGAGTTTTTCTGTAATATGAACGTTGTTTTAAGTTTCTATCTTCAACCGTTTGCCAGTAACAAGCAATTGAAATTAGGTCCATTCGAGCGGTCCACCTGTATTCTGACGATGTGGTTATTATTCAAGAAAATTAAAATAATTTGCAGTACTCTTTACATCAATTAAATCAGTTATGCCAAGAATATAATTTTAAAATATCAAAGGAAAAAAAACGAAAATAATGACTTTTTGGGAAGTGAACATATAAGATCAAAAATCATAATAGACAACAAACCTCTGGAACAAGTAACTAATTGTAATATATTGGGTTGTAATTTTACTATAAACACAAAAAATGAAAGAGACTTAAATGTGAAACTGTCAAGATTTCAAATGATATGGGGAACTATACATAAAACATTAAAAAGAACAAAACAAGAAGAGATACTAGATTGAAGTTTTATAAAACATTGGCAGTTCCTGCATTACTTTATGGGAGTGAAACTTGGGTAACGACCAAAAAATTACAAAGTAGAATACAAAGTGTAGAAATGAACTTCCTTAGAAGAACAAAAGGCTGCATAAGAATGGATCGGTTAAAGAATGAAGATATAAGAACAGAGTTAAATATATATCCATTAAATGATAAAATCAAACTATATAGAGAAAAATGGTTTAGACATGTAGAAAGAATGAAGGTAACAAGATTACCAAAAACAGCATTCAACTACAAGCCAAGAGGTTCAAGGAATGTAAGAAGGTCAGTGAAAAGATGGACAGAACAACTTTGAGGAGGAACAGGCATTTTGCCTAGCCCGTGAAGTGAAGAAGAAGAAGAAGAAGAAGAGAATTACCCAGTGGGTAACAGGACGCAGCACACTTCTCAGTCAGTTAACCTCCTACTACCCCAAGGAACTTCTAGGACCTGTAGTGGGATCACTTTACTGTTTTAGAATAGCATAGAATAGATTTATTTAGCCTGGTGGGGTTAAGGCCATGTGGCCTTCTCTTCCACTCACCAGAACAAACATATGTTACATATAAATACAATAAATTACAATAATAGTACATACTAAACAATTAAATATCTGTCAAATTGAATAATAAAGTAAATAATGTCTAATAATACAATAACATTAAATACAATTAAAATTAAATTAATGATAGAATGAATACAGAATGGAATAGCAGCTCGAATCTACTATACATAAAAAGAAAAGAAAGACATTAGGTAATATATTAACAGATCTTAAAACTATTTTTATTAAATAATGAAAAAACACATTATTAATTTTTAAAAAGTAATATTAGTAAGTTGTTTCTGTTAGCAATTTTATTTTCAATTTGTTTCTGAAAGATGGTAACGTTTGGCAACCTCTGACATAGGGTGGAAGGGAATTCCATTTTCTAGCAAGAGAAATTGTATAAGATTTCGAATAATAGGTAGTGTGATGAGGAGGGATTAAAGGACACTGCGCTCAAGGGATCGGGTATCTAATTTATGTGTATCAGAGAGTCTAGTGAAGCGGTGTGATAAATAATAAGGTAATGATGTGTCCAATACAGTATAGAGAAGGCATAGGGAATGGATGGTTCTACGATCTTGTAGACGAAGCCATGACAATGTTCCAGGGATGGTGTAACGTGATCAAATCTGCGTATACCACAAATAAAACGTATGCAAGAATTATGAACACGTTGAAGTCTAAATATAATAATGCAGTTAAATCTCTCGTAGATCTGAGGAGTAGGATATGTTATATGAATGGGGAATGAAAGACGGGAATGGAAAGTTACTGTAGGAGAACCCGAGGGAAAGCGGATCAGTAAGAGACCTAGAAAGAGGTAGGAGAATAACATTAACCACGGTTAGACAAACGGAATTATACAGGGGATGATTGGAAAATATTACTTCAATATGGAGATGCACGTTATGTGGGCGAGGCCATGAACCTCAGGGTTTAATACTGCCAGTGAGTAACACAGAGCAATTCCACAGAGCGATTTACTGTAAAAAATGATCAATACAAAGTGACTTAGCTGCAGATGGAAAGGAGCCAAGTTAATCAGGCCGACATCCTACACCATTATAGGGAAAAAAATAAATGCACAAGTTTAAACAACAATAAAGGATAATTTCCGTAAATAACATCAAGACAAATGTAACCAAAGGAAGTCTACACAAATACTTATCTACGTAACAAAGTTTTGAAATGTGTTTTTACCAATCAATTGAGAACTTTATCATAACTAATGCCACGAGTGATTTCCAATTGAAGAGTCCTGATAAGTCACAATTCTTATTTTTTTCAGGAAACAATATTTAAAGTTTCAAAAACATAATATTTATTTTCTCAAGATATTTTTTATTTTTGTTTAGGATGATAATGTACATACCAGAGATACACTAGTACTGAAATGGTATACATCTGATTAAGGTATGTAACAATATGCTGCATTTGTTGCCATGAATGCAATTTGTACAGAGGAAAAATATGACAATTCCTAACATATTTCAAGTTGCTACTAGGTTTCAAACACTTGTCACTTATTTAAATTCTCATTACAGTTGGTTCAGTTTTATATGGATCACACTGTATGACATTATAACAATTCACTGGCACTATCGAACCCCTAGGTTCATGGCCGCGCGAACATAAGCTCTCGAAAAATCACTGTCCTGAGCTTATGTTTCCCAATCATACCCTGTATAATTTACCACCCTCAAATCATGGTTAATGTTATTCTCTCACATCATTATCTGCCTACATACTGTGCACTTTTCCTCTGGTTTTCGTACAAGGAGTTTTCAAAGCCCACTTTCGTTCCCCATTCGTGCCATATGTCCTGCCCATAGCAATCCACGAAATTTAACAGTTCTTATTATATCTGGTTTCCCCCTTTTTGTTTTTTTTTGTCTAGTGTCACCAGGTTGGTTTTTAGAATACGTCTGGCTTTCTTTCCTGGCATTGGCGGAATTGTAATTAATTTCTTATGTTGGGGCACCTGGAAGACGGAATTACGTTACCCCTATGATATAAGATGAATGTTAAATGATAATGAAGCGCCAAGAGAGTTATTAACTTAAACTTAAACTAAATTCCAGACCAAGGGCAACGATAGGAATAATTCCCTTTAAAGAAAAATTAGATTCCCTGGACTTGTTATAATATCCCCCTGTTTTGCATGGACTTGTAAGATTTTCCCCCTGTACATGTTTTAAATATATTGAAATATATCTGGACTTGTCAGATTGTTGCCCAGTTCTGTGAAACCATCTAACTAACCACTGGCTGAGCTATTAAATTATTAAAAAATCAGAAAATCTGTAATTTTGGACTTATCTGGTTTCTCCCTGGTCTTTGTAATTTATCTAGAGAATTTGGAAATCAGGAGTGGCATTTGTTAGGGCTATTTAACGAATAAAATTAAGCTGTTTACTCACAAATCATTATTTAACTATAGTTATTTTAAAATATTTATATATTTAATGTAAACGGCGATATTTGAAAACAAATGAGTAACGTTTGTTATGCTTCATTTGTTTATCACTGCAAACAGATCATTTTATTTATTGCAAAAGGATCGCAATATAGTAAGTATGCACCCTAGTGGAGAAGGAATGAAACATATCAAACTGTTTGTAACAAACATTATAGGTTATTAATTGATTTCTGATGTCCTATGATGTAAATTATATTTTTCTGGAACGTAAATTCCTGGGAAATAATACGTTTAAGAAAGTTCAAACAGTGGTTTATTTTTATTGTGGTATAATCAATAACTACGAATGTTTTTCTATTATATCCCACTAACAGCATCTGTTTACGTTCGTGCACTATAAACACAATCTGGTAGCCGTATTCCTTTCGGATTCAGACACTGCAAAATAATGCTCTGACCTACACAGAATGTAAAAAGGATTTTGATATGATAGAATTGAACTGATAAAATCGAGTTCAAAAAGTCTGTGATTGGTTGTAAATCTAAATTCATTGAATTGTAATTGGGTCATTGACTCCCATTTTGGGCATGAGTTAAATGGTCATAAGTAATGTCACGAGTGATTTCCAAATCACGAAGTGATGTATGAATTTATCTAGAGGATTTGGAAATCAAGAGTGGCATTTGTTAGAAATATTTAACGAATAAAATTAAGCTGTTTACTCAAAAATGATTATTTAAATATAGTTACCGGTATTTTAAAATATTTATCCGGTCGGGTCAGAATTCTTAAACTGACCCAAACCTTCTGGCGGCACTATGGTCCTGGGGTTGACTCAGCCTCTAACGAAAATCAGTACCGGATGCTTGTTCTGGGGTAAAGTCTGCCGTCACACAGGGCTGACATCAAGTGCCGATTGTCCAGAAAATTTGGGACCCTTAATCTCCTACTACCCCCAAGGGCCTCCTGAGTGGGATTACTTTACCTTTTTACCTTTTGTATATTCAATGTAAATGGCGATGTTTCAAAACAAATCAGAAATGTGAGGTTATATTTCAATTGTTTATTCACCGCAATTTGCATATTATTTATTGCCAAATAGGATCGCAATATTGTAAGAATGCACCGTAATGGAGAAAAAACGAAACACATCAAACTGTGTATTAAACCAACATTACTTACTTACTTACTCACTGGCACCATCGAACCCGGTGGTTCATGGCCGCGCGGACATAAGCTCTCCATACATCCCTATCCTGAGCTAATGCTTTCCAATCATTCCCTGTATAATCTACTTCCCTCAAATCATAGTTAATGTTATTCTCCCACCTCATTCTTCGTCTACCAACTGGGAATTTTCCCTCTGGCTTTCCTACAAGATACTTCCATGCAAGTATTTCATTCCCCATACGTGCAACATGTCCTGCCCATCGCAGTCTACATTAAACCAACATTAATGGTTATTAATTTATTTTTAGTAAACAACACAGTAAAATAATTATTTAAAAACACAATTATTAAACACACCATTATCAAATGTGTAGTTCGAAGAAATCGGTTCATTATTTGATATATCCAATGTATTTATTGGAGAGTCAGTCACTGCAAAATAATGCTCTGACCTGTTCAGAATATTAAAAGAAGGAGCTTTCTTTAAGATTTTTTTTAAGATTTTAAGATTTAAGATTTATTTAGCCTGGTGGAGTTAAGGCCATGTGGCCTTCTCTTCCACTCACCAGGACAAACATATATTACATAAGGATATAACAATCTTAATTAACTCTAATATTAAACACTAAGTAAAAATTGATCAAAAGATAATATCTAATATACATATTACGATCTATAATACAACCAGTTAATATTAGTTAAAATAAGACTAAAACTAATAATAAAATGTATACAAGCAAGACATATTAAATTGTCCCTGTCTAGTGTATATAAAAAACAGGAAAATAATGAGATATAGAAAACTAATTTACGATTATACAATATTTAAAACAAAACAAATAAAAATATTTGTTATTCTTAATATTATTTACATAAATAATTAAATATATTAATATTGCTAAAAGAATACTATCAGTGAGGTGTATAAGTTATTTTGTTATTAAATAATTCTTTAGTTTGTTTTTGAAGGTTGTTATAGTTTGACAGTCTCTGACATAGGGTGGAAGGGAATTCCATGTTTTGGTAAGTGACAACGTAAAAGATAATGAATAATATACAGTGTGATGAGGCGGGATATAAAGGACAATGTGCTGATGGGATCGAGTGTCAAGATTATGTGTGTCGGATAGTCTGATGAAGCGGCGTGATAAATAATTAGGCGATGATGTGTGAAGTATTTTATAGAGAAGGGATAGGGAATGGACAGTTCTACGATCTCTTAGACGAAACCACGATAATTGTTCCAGGGACGGTGTAACATGGTCAAATTTGCGAATACCACAAATAAAACGTGCGCAAGAATTATGAACACGTTGAAGTCTTTGAGTGGAAATAATATTTAAGTCTGTAAAAAGAGTGTCACAATAATCAAAATGGGGCATTGCAAGTGTTTCTACTAACATTTTCCTAAGGGCGAATGGCAAACAATTTCGTACACGATTTAATGAATGTATTATTGAGAAGACTGTTTTGCATGTATGGTTTATTTGTGTATTCCAATTTAAGTTTTTGTCAATAAATACTCCTAGAATTTTTACTGTCTCACTATAAGGGATTTGAACTCCGTTTAGTGACACATGCGAAACTGTGTTTAGGTTAATTGTAGATAATAGTCTCTGATGACCCATAATGATTGATTGTGACTTTGTATGATTTAATTGCAGTCCATATTTAACTGTCCAAGTCATTAGTGAGTCAAGATCCTCGTTAATTTTGGCAACAGCGTCATTTAGTGAATATTTGTCTGTGTGGATGTAGATTTGCATGTCGTCTGCAAATAAATTATGTTTGCAATGCTTTAGGGAGTTAGATATGTCATTTATGTAGATTGGAAAAAGCAAAGTTCCAAGTACCGAACCCTGTGGAACCCCAGCTTTACGGAAGGACCAAGAAGAACATAATGTATGATTTCCTATAACAGATTGCTGGCGCTCGTGAAGGTAGGAATTGAACCATTTCGTGGCACTATCAGAGAGTAAGAGGTTTTTAAGTTTATGCAACAATAAGTCCAAGTCTACCGTGTCGAATGCTTCAGAAGCAGAAGCTGGTGAAGAGAATTCGATCAGCAGCGAGCTGAAACACGACTGTCATTGGTTATTTAACATTTTCCAATACTCTTATTTTAACACAGTTCCAATAATGGATCATATTATAATATTATAATGATATTGTGCAAAGAAAAATTAATGTCTGAACGAGGAATCGAACCGGTGTAGTGGGCTGCCCACTAGTCTGGAGAACTAGAGGTCCACGGTTTGATTCCTTGTTCAAACATTAATTTTTCTTTTCACAATATCATTATATCATTAAAATATTGTCATTGGTTGTAAAACAAAATTCATTGAAACGTGATTGGTCATTGGCTCCCATTGGGGGCATGACTTAAATAGTCATGAAAAAGACGACATCGTAAAACATTTCAATTCTTACAATGTACATAATGTTAACAATATAATAATAATATTAGATAGATCATCGGTTGATTAATGTCTTTGACATCGTTCGATTCCTAATAGCCAATTTTGTCGGTCCATCCAATCTCCTGGTTGTAGATGTTTCTCCTTCATATATAAACATATTCCCTGACTCCAGGAGGTTTTACGTCTTCCTCTGCCTGGTCTACCCTCAGATTTCCATTCCAAAACAGATTTTGGTAGCCGATCATCTTCCATTCGCTGGACATGTTTTGCCACACTTCGATTATTGTGACATTATATAGGTATATATAATGATCTAAACCGTGACTTGTCGCAAAGATTGCAGCGTGTTCATAATGCTTGCGTTCGATTCATTTTCAATATCCGCCGTTATGACCATATTTCCGAACACTTTAATAACTCTCTTGGCTCCGTCTTACTGACAGACGTAAATTGCATTCTCTTTCACTTCTTTTCAAGCTTCTGAATTCCTACATTCCTACTTGTCTGGCGTCCAGATTTGAGAAGTTATCCTCTTACCACAATATTGACACTAGGTCACAAGATAACAGTCTGCTAATAATTCCTCTCTCATAGCACTTCCTCTTATTCTACTTCCTTCACAGTAGCCTCTGCCCGCTACTGGAATTTCCTTCCTCAAGATATCAGGGGTTGCCGCACACTTGGCACCTTTAAGTCACGCTTATACAGTTACCTGTTGTCTAATAATGAATTTCTCTTTATTTATTTATTTAAATTTATACTATGTCATTAATAATTCTTTCTCGTTTTTTTTTTATACCTTGTACATATTATATATTTATTTCGTTAAATTTAGAGTAAATCTAAATAGATTATGGATATTGATTGTATTGTATTGTTTTTTTATAATATATAATTGTTTATGTAGTTGTAAGACTATTTTTTTAAACCTGGTTGAGTGGCAGACAAGACTTTAAGGCATTAACTCTGCCAGGTAAAATAAAGCTATTTATTTATTTATTTATTTATTTATTTATTTATTTATTTATGTCCGTACCATCTTAATTGCTGAGCTTTAGTATAATCTAAAATAGTGTCTTGAATCTTCATTTTCTCCCTTATAACTGAGTTCCTATTTTTTCACTTCTTGAAATTCTTGCTACCCTTTGTATAAAATATATTTCCGTTGCCAAAAGATACTTATTTGTTTTTGTTGTTAATGGCCAAAGTTCTGCTCCATAAGTAATGATGCTTTTAACAATTCTATGATATATATATATTAATTTTATTTTCATTACTTATATTTTTATCAGTCCACCGATGTGGTCTCGAGGTAGCGTGCTGCCTTGTCACGCAGCAGGCCCGGGTTCGAACCCCGGTCGGGGCAGTTTTTCTGGGTGAGGTTTTTATCGTGGTTTTTCCTCACCTATAAGACAAATGTCAGGAAAATTTTAAGGCCCAAACGGTCCCCGAAATCATATGGCCATCACCTTATCATTATCACCCTTACCATTATCATCATCATCCTACACCGGTGTGGAAAGCAACGGGAAGCTACCACATCTACACAATTCCATAGTAAAGCCGCAAGCATAGCATGAAAATGCTATGATTGCAGTGAAGGACCTGCCTTCGGGCAGAATTACTATGGATGGATATTTTTATCCCACAATATTCCATTGAGGCAAGCAATTGCAAATGTTCCTTTATTATTTATATTTCTTATTCCTTTTCATAACTCCCGTTTTTATTTATTTTAATTCCTAAATATGTGATCTCCATAAGTAATGATAACTTTAATAATAATAATAATAAACCCCTCCATGGTATCTTTACCTTGTCGTGGTGGAGTGGCTTGCGTGCTTAAATGATCCTGAGAGCTATGCCGGCGGTAGCATTGCTGCTGATAGGGTTACCCATGCCGGACTGGTCGAAGGTGATAAGCCAGACGAAAGAAGTACCTTGGGCGAAAGAGTGACGATCTTTCACCGTAAAAATACAACCGTCAAGAAATGCGGACATGGGTTCATCTGGGGTAAAATTTTCCGGAGGTCAAATAGTCCCCCATTCGGTTCTCCGGGCTGGGACTACTTCAGGGAACCCATGCCAAAGGCTCAAACACAGGGACATGTTCCTAGGAACATGGAATGTTAGGACTTTATACAATAGCGGGGCACTAGAGATATTAACGCGGGAATTAGATAAATCGCCCTTGGATATAGTCGCTTTACAGGAAGTTAGGTGGTCAGGAGAAGGTAGTCAGGAATCAGGAAGTTTTGCATTATTTTACGGGGGTACAGAAGACCTGCATTTGGAACAGGTTTTTCAGTCAGAAGGAGGATCCTATCCGCTATCCGAGATATTAAGTTTGTTAGTGATAGGATATCATACATAATTCTAAAGGGTAAATGACATGATTTTATAATTGTAAATGTACATGTCCCCACAGAAGATAAAGATGACAAGATCAAGGATGAGTTCTATGAAGAATTAGAATGCTTATTTGACAGCCTTTCACGATATCATATGAAAATTGTCTTAGGAGATTTTAATGCAAAAGTGGGGCGGGAAGATATATTCAAACCAACAATAGGCAAATTCAGTCTTCATGAAGAGAGTAACGACAACGGGGTTAGATTAGTCACATTTGCCACATCAAAGAATCTCATTGTTAAGAGCACAACATTTCAGCATAAGGATATTCATAAATACACCTGGACGTCCCCAGATGGAGAAACTCGGAACCAGATAGATCATGTATTAGTGGACAAACGCTGGCACAGTAGCATCATTGATGTTAGATCAGTTAGAGGGACAGACTGCAATTCGGATCATCATCTGGCCAGAGTGAAAATCAGACAACGGCTATCGTTTATGAGTGGAACAAACGCTAAAGATGATTCTGTAAAATATGAATTAAAAAAATTGAAAAATGATGAAATGCGGCAAGAATACCAAATCAAAATTTCTAATAGATTTGAAGTACTGGAATCTTCAGATGACAATGTGGCAAACGAAGAAGAAACTGATATAAATAAAGAATGGGAGGCTATAAGAGATACTATTAAATTGTCAGCATCAGAAAGCATTGGTTGTTTAAAAAAGAGGCAAAACAAGAAATGGTTTGATGAGGAATGTGCCGACATTGTAAAGAAAAGAAAGCTAGCAAAAATGAAATGGTTACACGAGCCAAATGAGGTAAATTTAGAGCAATTGGGTAGTGTTAGACGGGAAACCACCAAGTTACTAATGAGTAAAAAGAGGGAATATTTGAGAGAGAAGATTAATGATCTTGAAATGAATGCAAAAAATAGGAACATTAGAGAATTATATCAGGGAATTAGCATAGAGAAGAAAGGGTTTCAGGCAAGAACAAACATAATTCGGAATGAAAATGGGGATATGATTGCAGATTCTAGGAGTATATTAAATAGATGGAAAAGTTACTTTAATCAGCTATTAAATGTACATACAGAACAGGACATTGAGGAGGGTAAGGTAAAGACAGCAGAAATGCTAGTCGCAGAGCCAAGTGCATTAGAGGTTGAAATGGCGATTGAAAAATTGAAGATGTATAAAGCATCAGGTTCAGATGAGATCCCAGCAGAACTGATAAAATCAGGGGGAGAAAAAATGATGGACAAGATACGCTGGTTGCTTAGTATGATTTGGGAAAAAGAAGCTCTTCCAGATGAATGGAAGGAATCAATTATCGTACCAATTTATAAGAAAGGAGATAAAACTGATTGCAACAACTACAGGGGCATCTCATTACTTTCAACTTCGTACAAAATGCTAACAAATATATTAGTAAGCAGACTTACTCCCTATATTGATGACATTCTAGGAGATCATCAATGTGCATTTAGAAGAAACAGGTCTACAACAGATCAGATTTTTAGTATAAGACAGATTTTAGAAAAGAAATGGGATTATAATGGTACTGTACATCAACTATATGTAGACTTCAAAAAAGCATATGATTCAATTAAGAGGGAGAAGTTATATAGTATCCTGCTGGAGTTCGGAATTCCTAAAAAGTAAGTTAGACTTATACGAATGTGTCTAAATGGCTCAAAGAGTAGGGTGCGTGTAGGCAAACAGTTTTCAGACACTTTTGAAATCCAGAATGGGTTGAAGCAAGGAGATGCACTATCTCCTCTACTATTTAATTTTGTACTAGAGCATGCCATTAAATCTTTAGAGAATGAGGAAGGCTTACAACTCAATGGTATTAATAAGCTGTTAGTTTATGCTGATGATGTAGTACTACTGGCCGATAGCGAGGAGATACTAAAGGCCAACACGCACACACTATTGAGTAACACTAAGAAATTAGGACTGGAAGTAAATATCAGTAAAACTAAATATATGGTCACACGTAGAAATTCAGTATATAATGGAAATGGACAGCTAATGACAAATGAGGGCAATTTTGAGGAAGTGGCTGAATTCAAATACCTAGGAACAATAATCACAAATAGGAATGAGATGCACAAAGAAATTAAACATAGGCTCAATTCTGGAAATGCATGCTATTATGCATTGCAGAGACTTTTGATGCCCCAACTCCTTTCAAAAAAACGTTAAGCTGAAAATAACATAAAAACTGTTATTCTACCAGTTATATTATATGGGTGCGAAGCATGGACTCTTACTTTAAGGGAGGAAGGAAGATTACGAGTATTTGAGAATAAAGTTCTTAGGAAAATTTTTGGACCAAAGAGAGATGAACAGACAGGTGAATGGAGAAGACTACATAACAATGAACTACATGGTCTTTATAGGAAGCCAGATATAATAAGAACATTTAAGTCTCGTAGACTGCGATGGGCAGGACATGTTGCGCGTATGGGAAATGAAAGACGTGCATGGAAACTTCTTGTAGGAAAGCCAGAGGGAAAACGCCCAGTTGGTAGACCAAGAATGAGGTGGGAGAACAACATTAACTATGATTTGAGGGAAGTAGATTATAGAGGGAATGATTGGAAAGCATTAGCTCAGGATAGGGATGTATGGAGAGCTTATGTCCGCGCGGCCATGAACCTACGGGTTCGATAGTACCAGTGAGTAAGTAAGTAAGTAATGGTAATAAACAGTAATAATAATAATAATAATAATAATAATAATAATAATAGTTCTTATTTCGGAATTTAATCACAATATAATGGTTACCGTCGCCCTCAAGAATATTCTAGAAGATCGATGTCTGGAGCAAGCGTCTAGTTTTAAATGTTTGTCCAGTAATATTAGTTTTAACTTAGAAGAATATATGGATGCAAATAGTAATAAATTTCAGGCAGTAAGTGGAAAATTTTTAAAATCGTCTTTGCGCGATAGTACGTTTTGTCGTACTTAGCAATGGCGACCATTATTGAAAGTCCAACTTCCTACATTTAGGGGTTGCCATCCTAAATAACTGTACTGTGATAAAATAACTATACTGTAATATTGCATATTACAAACCTCGTGTGGGTAATAAAACCACTGCCCTCTATGTATACTACGTACAATATATATACAAAAATATATCCAAAAGGTAGTGTTAATATACATTGTACGAAACAAATCACTGTATTTTAAATGAACTGAAATTTATTTCAAACAATATAAAACAATAAATACATACTTGCCGCATTTTATAACTGATTGGTGTCACGGCCTGCTGTGGTTGCAACTAATAAACTTTGCCACAGTGTCAACGTTTGCCAGTTATTTATAATGAACGAAAATATTTCCAACAAAGGTGTTATTATTTTGCTATTATTTATTATTGTTCACCTCTGTGGTCTCGACGTAGCGTGCTGCCTTGTCACGCCCGGGTTCGATCCCCAGTCGGGGCAGTTTTTCTGGGTGAGGTTTTTATCGGGGTTTTTCCTTACCTGTAAGACAAATGTCAGGAAAACTTTAAGGCCCAAATGGTCCCCGAAATCATATGGCCATCATCCTTATCATTATCATCACCATCCGTCACCGATGTGGAAAGCAACGGGAAGCTACCACACCTAAAATTCCCTAGTAAAGCTGCCAAGCATAGCATGAAAATGCTATGATTTTAGTGATAGACCTGCCCTCGGGCAGAGTTACTATGAATGGATTTATTATTTTGAAAAAAACATATAACAGGAACACTAAAAAGAACTTTGAAAAATAAAGCCAGGAATGACTCTATAATGATATTATACAAGATAATGGCAGTGCCTATTATTACTTATGGATCCGAAACATGAACAGTGACAACACAACAATCTGCCAGAATACAAGCTGCTGAAATGAAATTCCTCAGACAAATAGCAGGATATCAAAGAACAGACAAAACACATAACACAGAAATAAGACAACAACTAAAAGTAGAGGGATTGAACACAACAATAGAGAAATACAGAACAAACTGGAAAGAACACTTGGCAAGGATGACTGAGAATAGATTACCAAAAGCAGCATACAACTATTCACCACGAGGAAGAAGAATTATGGGGAGACCAAAGAAAAGATGGAAAGAGCAGCAATTGGAGCCGGAACAGGCTAGTAAATAAGCCTAAACCGTGAAGAAGAAAAGGAAGAAAAACCATCGCCTACTTACTTACTCACTGGCACTATCGAACCCGTACGTTCATGGCCGCGCGGACATAAGCTCTCCATACATCCCTATCCTGAGCTAATGCTTTCCAATCGTTCCCTGTATAACCTACTTCTCTCAAATCATAGTTAATGTTATTCTCCCACCTCATTCTTGGTCTATCAACAGGGCGTTTTCCCTCTGGCTTTCCTACAAGAAGCTTCCATGCAATTCTTTCATTCCCCATACGTGCAACATGTCCTGTCCATCGCAGTCTACGAGACTTAACTGTTATTATATCTGGCTTCCTATAAAGACCACGTAGTTCATTGTTATGTAGTATTCTCCATTCACCTGTCTGTTCATCTCTCTTTGGTCCAAAAAATTTTCCTAAGTACTTTATTCTCAAATACTTGTAATCTCCTTTCCTCCCTTAAAGTAAGAGTCCATGTTTCGCACCCGTATAATATAACTGGTAGAATAATAGTTTTGTATATATATTTTCAGTTTAATGTTTTTTGAAAGGAGTTGGGACATCAAGAGTCTCTGCAATGCATAATAGCACGCATTTCCAGAATTGATCCTATGTTTAATTTCTTTGTGCATCTCATTCCTATTTGTGATTATTGTTCCTAGGTATTTGAATTCAGCCACTTCCTCAAAATTTCCCTCATTTATCATTAGCTGTCCATTTCCATTATATAATAAATTTCTACGTGTGACCATATATTTAGTTTTAATGATATTTACTTCCTGTCCTAATTCCTTAGTGTTACTCAATAGTGTGTGCGTGTTGTCCTTTAGTATCTTCTCACTATTGGCCAATAGTACTACATCATCAGCATAAACTAACAGCTTATTAATACCATTGACTTGTAAGCCTTCCTCATCCTCTAAAGATTTAATGGCATGCTCTAATACAAAATAAATAGTAGAGGAGATAGTGTATCTCCTTGCTTCAACCCATTCTGGATTTCAAAAGTGTCCGAAAACTATTTGCCTACACGCAACCTACTATTTATGCCATTTAAACACATTCGTATAAGTCTGACTAGCAGAATTTAAAATTCAATTATTTGTAGAGTAAAGATGTTATTGCCTGTTGTATTAAACATTTTGTTGAGTTGTATGTTCAGGTAGTCAACAAGATTAAACTATTTGGAACGGATGAGGTTTTTCTCGCTCTCCAGGAAACCTTATTCATATTGTAACTTTGTGCAGACACGTGTGAGAAGGTAATGCTCTTATTCCCCCCCCTCCTCACTACTTCACTTCGCCTTTTCAATATTCTCCTCTTACTCCTTCAATTTTTTACCCAACGTTCAATTTATTTTCACAAAAAAAGCACGATTCCCTCGTGTTGTACTAAAGGAAGAAAATACTCAACAAAAATTTGAAACTCGATTCTAGAAGTCAGGTGAGTATTGAAGTAAACAAAGTTAATGATTATTTATTCGCTTGTTAAGACGAGTAGGTGCACCGCTGTTGTCTCGAGGTAGCGTGGTGCCTTGTCACGCAGCGGGCCCGGGTTCGATTCCCGGTCGGGACAGGCTCCTGGGTGAGGTTTTTTTTCGGGGTTTTCCTCGTCTATAAGACAAATGTCAGGAAGCTTATGGCCCAACGGTTCCCAAAAATCATCCGGTCATCATCATCATCCTTCACCGGTGTGGAGAGAAACGGGAAGGTACCACACCTATAATTCCCTAGTAAAGCTGCAAAGCATAGCATGAAAATGCTATGATTGCAATGAAAGACCTGGCCTCGGGCAGAATTACTATGGAATGGAAGAGGAATAGTAAGTAATTGTGGTGAAACAATTATATTTGTAACTCCATTTCACTCACATTTCTTCTTCTTCTTCTTATTCTTCTTTTTCTTCACTTCACGGGCTAAGCAAATTATCTGTTCCGCCTCACAGTTGTTCTGTCCATCTTTTCACTGGCCTTCCTACATTCCTTGGACCTTTTGGCTTGTAGTTAATTGCTGATTTTGGTAATATTGTTACATTCATTGTTTCTACATGTGTAAACCATTTATCTCTATATTATTTGATTTTTTCATTCAATGCATATATATTGAACTCTGTTCTTATATCTTCATTCCTTATCCGATCCAATCTTGTGGAGCCTTTTGTTCTTCTGATTGTCTTAATTAAGGATACTTATATTTTTAACAGGTTGTAAATGTATACACATTTTCCTGTGCCCAATATTAAGTTTTGATTCTCTTCCTCTATTTATCTCTATCCTTCCAGTCACTATTCTGCAATCCCTATCCTTCATCTTCTTCTTCTTCACTTCCTGGTTTAGGTATTGATTGCCTGTTCCGTCTTCACTAATAGATCTAAGACCATCTCTTCCGAAGACGTCCGATATCTCTTCTTCCTCTCGGAAAATAATGTAAGATTTTCTTTGGAAATCTACTTTATTCCATTCTTTCTACATGTTATTTCCACGGTTGCTTGTTATTAAATATATTTTATTTTATGGAGTAGGTATGCAGCTCTTCACAAATATCATCGTTTCTTATCTGATCCATTCTAGTACACCCTTTTACTCTTCTTAAAAAATTCGTCTTGGCTGCTTTGATTCTACTTTCTTGTTTGGTAGTGATAATCCAAGATTCCTCCCATATAAAAGGACAGGGACTGTCATTGTTTTATAAAATTTTAATTTTGTTACTTTATGGGTTTTGTTTCTGTTCCATAGGTCATTACTCTTCTTACTATTGATATATAAATATGGATTTTAATTTCTTTGAATATCATTTTATCTCACAAAATTCCATTCAACATTAAGGATACATCTATTTCTAGATTAAGAATGTATACTTCCTTGCAAAGTTATGAAGATATCTCTATATTATTGCCCAGTTACTACCGTGTGTGCAGGTATGACATTTCGATAAACCGTTCCTTGAATATAAAAAATGCGAAAAAACATATCCTTCCCAGAACAAGAATCAACTTTTGGTTTTTGGGGATAATGATGAAGGAGATATCCATTAATTTTGGCTGTTTGCTCTCAGAATCGAAATGATGTAGCCAAGTATCATTAAGAGAGGTTACCTCTGAAAGAAACTCTGAATAACCTCCATTGTGGCCGTAGACGGCACTGAAAATGCCTCCACTTACACATCAATCACAGACAGGAACCGGGATGGATAATCTTTAAACTTGTACTACGTATACATAATCGCATTAAGGTAACAACGTTAAACCAATTTTTTTCGTTTAAATTAAGGCCAAAATGTAATGATCATTCCTTATTGAATCACCATCCTCTTATCGTGTCCTCCTTTCGGAAGGTGATTCCAAATATGCCTCCAACCATCTCTACCTCCCCGTGCTTTCCTTATTTTTAGTGCTTCCAAGTCGTATCCTATATCTTGTAAATTTTTCTTTACTTGGTTCATTCATCTTTCTCATGGTCATTTTCCTTGTATCTTGAGATTTAACAGTCTTTGTGGTAGTCTTTCTTTTTCCGTTCTTTATAAATGTCCAAACAAAGTGTAGAAATGAACTTCCTTAGAAGAACAAAAGGCTGCACAAGAATGGATCGGTTAAAGAATGAAGATATAAGAACAGAGTTATATATATATATATATATATCCATTAAATGATAAAATCAAAGGATATAGAGAAAAATGGTTTAGACATGTAGAAAGAATGAACGTAACAAGATTACCAAAAGCAGCATTTAACTACAAACCAAGAGGTTCGAGGAATGTAGGAAGAAAAGATGGACAGAACAACTAGGCATATTGCCTAGCCCGTGAAGTGAAGAAGAAGAAGAAGAAGAAGAAGATAAATGTCCAAACTATTTTAGTCTATTTTTTTCTATGCCTGTTGTTAATTTTTCTACATTTAATATCTCCCTGATTTTGTCATTCCTTATTCTATCTCTCCTTGTTTTATGTACTAGTCCACCTAAGAATTTCATTTCTGTAGCTTGGATTCTGCTCAATTCCTTCTTTGTATATGTCCAAGTCTCAGCTGCATGTGTTAGAACTGGTTTCAAATATGTTTAATACATTGCCATTTTACTCTTGATGGATATATCTTTATTCCAGATTAATTGTTTAATTACATTACAGGCTTTAAACTTTTCTCTATGTCCACCGCTGTGGTCCCGAGGTAGCGTGTCTGCCTTGTCATGCAGCGGGCCCGGGTTCGATCCCCGGTCGGGATAAATTTTCTGGGTGAGGTTTTTATCGGGGTTTTTCCTCGTCTGTAAGACAAATATCAGGAAAACTTTAAGGCCCAAACGGTCCCCGAAATCATATGGCCATCATTCATATTCATCTTAGATTAAGCTTAGGATTAGGGACTCTCCTGGCGCAGTATTATCATCACCATCACTCATCATATTATCGGGGCAACGTAACCCCGCCTTCCAGGCGCCCCAACCTCAGAAGTGGGTTACAATTACGCCATGACAGGAGAGAAACCAGGAATGTCGAAAGACAAACCTGGGGCATTTGAAAAAAATATATATCTCCCTGATTTTGTCACTCCTTAATCTATCTCTCCTTGTTTAACTCGTAGGTATCATTCCACGTAAGAATTTAATTTCTGTAGCTTGGATTCTGCTCAAGTCCTTCTTTGTATATGTCCAACTCTGCTGCATATGTTAGATCTGGTTTGAAATAAGTTTTATACATTGCCATTTTATTCTTGCTGGGTATATATTTATTTCAGATTAATTGTTTAGTTAAGTTATAGACTTTTGAACTTTTCTCTCTGTTCTTTTTACTGATCCCTTATTGAATAGCCCTCATATAATGTTTCATTTTCTGGGCAATTTATCATCAACAACAACAAGGATCAAGCCCAATAGCCTGTTCCGATCTCATTATAGGTCGAATTGGTCCTTCCATCTCTTCAATGGTCTTCCCAACAATCTTCTCCCTTTTGGTTTATAATTATACTTTCTTCTTGGTATGCGCTGTTCATTCACTCGTAATACGTGCTGAAGATAAGCATTTTGAAAGTATTTTATTCTTTCACAGAGATTAAATATATTAAGTTCTGTTCTTATATTCTACGTTTTTCTTTTTATCGGTCCTTTGGTATCCTGCTATTGCTCTCAACATCTTCATTTCTGCAGCCTCTGTTTGTTTACTATCTGCCTTTGTTAATGTCCAGGTTTCACATCCATAGATACGAGATTGAACTGCCAATATGTTGTAAAATTTTAAAATAGTTTACTTTCTAATTTATAAATGTATAAATTCTAAAATGCTGAATTGAGATGAAGTATGAATTAAGACAATGAAACATTTTGCCCTAATAATTACAGTGTATATACGGAATATCTGTGATCAATAAGACAGATTCTAGATTAGAAATAAGCTTCACAAACGTAGTAACAATAACGCTTGCCAACTATATTGATCATTCCTATTCAGATGCAAATTCGACGCCATTACTATGTGCACACTAATCAGGTTCACTCATCCAACTCTCGCTCAACTTGTCTCAAAATCACGACAAATTTATCAATCATTTCTAGGTTAACTGGCAGCCTAGTTCACATTCAAATGATAATTCCCTCACATATACTTTCTAGATCTCAAAAAACCAACTCACTCACTCCCATTTATTTTATTACTTTCGGAAACACTTTATGACATGTGACGCGAATTTGTTTTTAAAGTTCCAATCATACACCATGCGCATGCGCCAACAGACGCGAAGCGGTTTACACTATGGAAACACGGGATGCAGCCAACATATTCACGATCTTTAAACTCGCGTTGCCAACGAACCTAAAAGCTAACCTAATGCAATTTAAGTGCTATAACATGCGAAAGAATTCACGCTGATTTTATTTAGTGTAAGTTAATTAGTTTGACGTCAAAACTCCTTTCAAAAAATGTTAATTTGAAAAATATATAAAACAGTTATTCTACCAGTTACACGGATGCGAAACATGAACTCTTACTTTAAAGAGATTACCACGTAAGAAGAACGAGCAGAACAAGAATACCACGTCAAATCTTAAATTACCAGCCACCAGGCAAGAGATCTTTGGGCAGACCCTTCAAACGTTGGATTGAGACCGTAACAGACCACTAGGTCTATCACATGAAAGGAAGAAGAAGAAGGATATTACGAGTATTTGAGAATAAAGTTCTTAGGAACATTTTCGGACCAAAGAGAGATGAACAGACAGGTGAATGGAGAAGAATGCATAACTGTGAACTACGTGGTCTTCATAGGAAGCCAGATATCAGAACAGTTAAGTTTCATAGACTGCGATGGGCAGGACATCTGGCACGAATGGGGAATGAAAGACGTGCATGGAAGCTACTTGTAGGAAAACCAGAAGGAAAACGCCCAGTTGGTAGACCAAGAATGAGATGGGATAATAATATTAACCATGATTTGAAGAAAGTATATTATACAGGGGAATCATTGGAAATCATTATCTCAGGATAGGGATGTATGGAGAGCTTATGTCCATGCGGCCATGAACCTATGGGTTCGATAGTGCCGGTGGGTTAGTTAGTTAATTAGTTAATGATAATAACCTTCTTCTTCTTCTTCTTCTTCACTTCACGGGCTAGGCAATTTGCCTGTCCTCCGCCTCACAGTTGTTTTGTCCATCTTTTCAATGGCCTTCCTACATTCCTTGAACCTCTTGGCTAGTAGTTAAATGCTGCTTGCTAATCTTGTTACATCCATTCTTTCTACTTGTCTAAACCATTTTTCTCTATATTCTTTGATTTTATCATTCAGTGGATATAGATGTAACTCTGTTCTTATATCTTCATTGTTTATCCGATCCATTGTTGTGCAGTCTTTTGTTCTTCTAATGAAGTTCATTCTACACTTTGTATTCTACTTTGTAATTTTTTTTGCTCATTACCCAAGTTTCACTCCACAAAGTAATGCAGGAACTGCCAAGTTTTATAATGATAATAGCCTATAATTTGATTAAATAATTGGCTTGGTAGAGAAAGTTTAAAATATAAGGGAATAACAAAAGTATAGATAGAACATGGTTATATATTATATTTTCATCATCACCGCCGCGTTGGACTAGTGGTTATGCTCCTTGCATCTGGTCCCGAGGGTCGCGGGTTCAAACCCGGCCGGGGTCGATGGACTTTTTTTTAGGATGGAAAAATCCAAGGAGCAAGTCCCCGGGAGGGACTTAAGCCGTGGGTCCCGAGTCTGAAGATTTTCAGGCTCGTAAAAGATCCTTAAGCAAAATTTATCGAATTTTCCCGTCCTAGTACTACCTTGGTTTCTTAGATGTCAGTATGAGGCGGAACGCTGACCACGGACCACTCAAATGACATCCATACGAAAACAAGTGTAACTAAATTAGTATGGTTCAAATTCGTCCCTATAGGGGGAGAGCGTCTAAATCTCTGTTAAGGGAAACATGAACTTCAATAATTGGACCACTTGATCCGTTGTATCTCCAGAATTTATAGCTATCTGTCCATCGCTTCCTTGGTCTTCCAATTCTTCGTTTACCCTGTGGTCTGTATCTATTTGACTGCAATGGAATTGATGATTGCATCGTTGTAAATGGGTATGCAAGTTTGACCGGTATTCGTAATCAATTTCTAATATATTTGCGGTATTTAGTTCTTGATGAATTGATTCGTTTGTTTTATGATCAAGGAGAGAGTATCCTGCAAGAGGTATCAGTAATTTCATCTCTGCTGCTTCAATTCTTCTTATCTGGGATATGGTTAAAAACCCAGATTTCTGAACCATATACAAATTATGTAGTACATATTATATTGTCTAAGGAAATATGTAGCGAGTTTTTTTCTTTAACTTTTTGAGTCGGGCAGTACTTGATATACGACGGGAGGGAATTCTAGAGGCGAGTGGCTAAATCAAGGAAGATGTTATCCACTCTGCATTGTCTATTACCCCTATCATTTTCCCTGTATAGTTTCAATTGAGGACTTGAAAAGTTAAAACAAATTTTACTATTCTAAACAGGATGGTAATACGATCGTGCATTTCAAGTTAAATTTAAAAATAGGAAAACTACTCTTGAAATGTGATATACGAATGCAACTCTAACATAACGGAAGGTGAAACAGGGTTCGCATTATTCGAGATATACGAATGTACGCCTATATTGAAATTGTTCAATGTTTCCACCAGTAGAAAAGAGAAATAAAAGTGTCAAACAATATTCAGCTGTGAATCAACCGTAATTCGTACTCTGCCAATAAATTAGCATCACAGCATCTGTGATCCGAAAACATAATACATGATTAATGTCATCGCTGGAATTATTCTTTATCACGTCAAAATATTTGTTGATGTAAAATAATACAGCATGTATCTATAGTTTAGGGCCAGAAGATTACATTAAATGTTTATTTTCTTAGTTTAATTCGCAGAGATGAAGTTATTGAGGTTCTTTTCGTGATAAACATTTTATTAATCACAATCCTTGATAAATCCTACAATGATGATATATATTATTTTGTTACTTAATGATACTGTATCTTGTGGTAAGGTGTTATATATACTTACTTACTTACTTACTTACTCACTGGCACTATCGAACCCGTAGGTTCATGGCCGCACGGACATAAGCTCTCCATACATCCCTATCCTGAGCTAATGCTTTCCAATCATTCCCTGTATAATCTACTTCCCTCAAATCATAGTTAATGTTGTTCTCCCACCTCATTCTTGGTCTACCAACTGGGCGTTTTCCCTCTGGCTTTCCTACAAGAAGTTTCCATGCACGTCTTTCATTCCCCATACGCGCAACATGTCCTGCCCATCGCAGTCTACGGGACTTAACTGTTCTTATTATATCTGGCTTCCTATAAAGACCATGTAGTTCATTGTTATGTAGTCTTCTCCATTCACCTGTCTGTTCATCTCTCTTTGGTCCAAAAATTTTCCTAAGAACTTTATTCTCAAATACTCGTAATCTCCTTTCCTCCCTTAAAGTAAGAGTCCATGTTTCGCACCCATATAATATAACTGGTAGAATAATAGTTTTATATATTTTCAGCTTAACGTTTTTTGAAAGGAGTTGGGACATCAAAAGTCTCTGCAATGCATAATAGCATGCATTTCCAGAATTGAGCCTATGTTTAATTTCTTTGTGCATCTCATTCCTATTTGTGATTATTGTTCCTAGGTATTTGAATTCAGCCAATTCCTCAAAATTTCCCTCATTTGTCATTAGCTGTCCATTTCCATTATATAATGTATTTCTACGTGTGACCATATATTTAGTTTTACTGATATTTACTTCCAGTCCTAATTTCTTAGTGTTACTCAATAGTGTGTGCGTGTTGGGCCTTTAGTATCTCCTCGCTATCGGCCAGTAGTACTACATCATCAGCATAAACTAACAGCTTATTAATACCATTCAGTTGTAAGCCTTCCTCATTCTCCAAAGATTTAATGGCATGCTCTAGTACAAAATTAAATAGTAGAGGAGATAGTGCATCTCCTTGCTTAACCCATTCTGGATTTCAAAAGTGTCTGAAAACTGTTTGCCTACACGCACCCTACTCGTTGAGCCATTTAGACACATTCGTATAAGTCTAACTAACTTTTTAGGAATTCCGAACTCCAGCAGGATACTATATAACTTCTCCCTCTTAATTGAATCATATGCTTTTTTGAAGTCTACATATAGTTGATGTACAGTACCATTATATTCCCATTTCTTTTCTAAAATCTGTCTTATACTAAAAATCTGATCTGTTGTAGACCTGTTTCTTCTAAATGCACATTGATGATCTCCTAGAATGTCATCAATATAGGGAGTAAGTCTGCTTACTAATATATTTGTTAGAATTTTGTACGAAGTTGAAAGTAATGAGATGCCCCTATAGTTGTTGCAATCAGTTTTATCTCCTTTCTTATAAATTGGTACGATAATTGATTCCTTCCATTCATCTGGAAGAGCTTCTTTTTCCCAAATCATACTAAGCAACCAGCGTATCTTGTCCATCAATTTTTCTCCCCCTGATTTTATCAGTTCTGCTGGGATCTCATCTGAACCTGATGCTTTATACATCTTCAATTTTTCAATTGCCATTTCAACCTCTAATGCACTTGGCTCTGCGACTAGCATTTCTGCTGTCTGTAACTTATCCTCCTCAATGTCCTGTTCTGTATGTACATTTAATAGCTGATTAAAATAACTTTTCCATCTATTTAATATACTCTTGGAATCTGCAATCATATCCCCATTTTCATTCCGAATTATGTTTGTTCTAGCCTGAAACCCTTTCTTCTCTATACTAATTCCCTGATATAATTCTCTAATGTTCCTATTTTTTGCATTCATTTCAAGATCATTAATCTTCTCTCTCAAATATTCCCTCTTTTTACTCTTTAGTAACTTGGTGGTTTCCCGTCTAACACTACCCAATTGCTCTAAATTTACCTCATTTGGCTCGTGTAACCATTTAATTTTTGCTAGCTTTCTTTTCTTTACAATGTCGGCACATTCCTCATCAAACCATTTCTTGTTTTGCCTCTTTTTTAAACAACCAATGCTTTCTGATGCTGACAATTTAATAGTATCTCTTATAGCCTCCCATTCTTTATTTATATCAGTTTCTTCTTCGTTTGCCACATTGTCATCTGAAGATTCCAGTACTTCAAATCTATTAGCAATTTTGATTTGGTATTCTTGCCGCATTTCATCATTTTTCAAGTTTTTTAATTCATATTTTACAGAATCATCTTTAGCGTTTGTTCCTCTCATAAGCGATAGCCGTTGTCTGATTTTCACCCTGACCAGATGATGATCTGAATTGCAGTCTGTCCCTCTAACTGATCTAACATCAATGATGCTACTGTGCCAGCGTTTATCCACTAATACATGATCTATCTGGTTCCGAGTTTCTCCATCTGGGGACGTCCAGGTGTATTTATGAATATCCTTATGCTGAAATGTTGTGCTCTTAACAACGAGATTCTTTGATGTGGCAAATGTGACTAATCTAACCCCGTTGTCGTTACTATCTTCATGAAGACTGAATTTGCCTATTGTTGGTTTGAATATATCTTCCCGCCCCACTTTTGCATTAAAATCTCCTAAGACAATTTTCATATGATATCGTGAAAGGCTATCAAATAAGCATTCTAATTCTTCATAGAACTCATCCTTGATCTTGTCATCTTTATCTTCTGTGGGGGCATGTACATTTACAATTATAAAATCATGTCGTTTACCCTTTAGAATTATGTATGATATCCTATCACTAACAAACTTAATATCTCGGATAGCGGATAGGATCCTCCTCCTGACTAAAAAACCCGTTCCAAATGCAGGTCTTTCTGCACCCCCATAGTATAATGAAAAGCTTCCTGATTCCTGACTACCTTCTCCTGGCCACCTAACTTCCTGTAAAGCGACTATATCCAAGGGCGATTTATCCAATTCCCGCGTTAATATCTCTAGTGCCCCGCTATTGTATAAAGTCCTAACATTCCATGTTCCTAGGAACATGTCCCTGTGTTTGAGCCTTTGGCATGGGTTCCCTGAAGTAGTCCCCGCCCGGAGAACCGAATGGGGGACTATTTGACCTCCGGAAAATTTTACCCCAGTAGAACCCATGTCCGCATTTCTTGACGGTTGTATTTTTACGGTGAAAGATCGTCACTCTTTCGACCAAGGTACTTATTTCGTCTGGCTTATCACCTTCGACCAGTCCGGCATGGGTAACCCTATCGGCAGCAATGCTACCGCCGGCATAGCTCTCAGGATCATTTAAGCACACAAGCCACTCCACCACGACAAGGTAAAGATACCATGGAGGGCGTCACTGCTATAAAGTAAACATATTCTCTTTAACTTCTTCTATAGTGGCTACCAGGTAGCAGTGAAGACCGAGTTCTCGCTAATCTCGTAATAATGGAGAATATATATATATATATAAGAAAAAATAAGTGTTTGTATTGTATTTGCCTGGTGTTGTAATAAATAGCACCCCTCGAGTACAAATCGAGAGGTCCGGGTTCAAATCCTGTCCAGGCATTTATTTTCTTATCATATATATACACATTATATACACACAAATTTGTATTTTTAAAAATATTTTCAGGAGTGTATATCGATAGCTACGGAATACAGAACATATTGTTAGGTATAAATTAATATTTATTTTTAATCGTAGAAATGAAGTACTAACTTAATTTAATTTCTGAGAAGTGAATAAAAAAACCAATATCTAGTGAGATTCCAAGAAGCAATATAGTTGATAGTGGTGGGCGTCAGAAATTCTAGTCTCAATATTTTAGATTTAGAGTGACCCATATGATCCAGGTTTGTGATCAATCACTCTAGTTGTCATGGGCGGAATCCCTCCTCAGGGAATGTGTGAAAAGACTTGACACAAGTAATACGGATGAAGATATGAGAAACTGCTAGGGGAATTGTAATTCCAAGGGAAGAGGAACACAATAAAACAAAAAGCATAACTAGGAGCGGAATACAAATCACGATTTTAACAAAACAAAATTTATAACCTAAATATCGGAAGTAATTTCATGATAATTTTAAACACAAATTACTACCCAACTCATTGGCACTAACGAACCAGAAGGTTCCTAGCCGCTCGGACATACCGGTATCCTCCCATACATCACTATCCTGAGGTAATGTTTTCCAATCATTACCTGTAAAGTTTTTATTTATTTATTTACTTATTTATTTATAGGTGAATGGAGAAGACTACATAACAATGAACTACATGGTCTTTATAGGAAGCCAGATATAATAAGAACAGTTAGGCCTAAGTCTCGTAGACTGCGATGGGCAGGACATGTTGCGCGTATGGGAAATGAAAGACATGTATGGAAGCTTCTTGTAGGAAAGCCTGAGGGAAAACGCCCAGTTGGTAGACCAAGAATGAGGTGGGAGAATAAACTTTAACTATGATTTGAGGCAAGTAGATTATACAGGGAATGATTGGAAAACATTAGTTTAGGATAGGGATGTATGGAGAGCTTATGTCCACGCGGCCATGAATCTACGGGTTCGATAGTGCCAGTGAGTAAGTAAGTAAGTAAGTAAGTAAGTAATTTATTTGACCTGCTGGAGTTAAGACCGTAAGGTCTTCTCTTCCACTTCACCAGGGTTAAATTATACATACAATAAGAATTATGATAAATGATACATAATGGATAATTATAAACTACATAATATAAAGTTGACAAAGGAAAAGAAAGAAAAAATAATAATAATAACCTCAGCATAATTAGATTAAGAAAATGGCTTCGTAAAGAAAGTTTAAAATATAAAGGAATAATAAAAAGTATACATGGAACACGATTATATATTATATTGTCTAAGGAAGTATGAAATGAGTTTTTTTTCCTTAACTGCTTATAAGTCGGGCAGTACTTGATATGCGAGGGGAGGGAATTCCAGAGTCGTGTGGCTGAAACAAGGCAGGATGAGGAATAGTGAGATGTTGGATGTAGAGGAACAGCTAGAGTTAAATTTTCTCTCGATCGGTGTGTTTAAGTTATGGTGGGAGGATAGCGAATGAAAGCGAGTAGAAATATAAGGGGATGATGAGGTGAACAATTCTATGCGATTTATTTATGTTTATATTTATGTTATTTAGTTTTATTGATTTTTTTTATTCAATGCCCCAGATTGTCATTTCGATATATTTTGGTTTCCCTCCTGGCATTGGCATAATTGTAACCCAGTTCTGAAGTTGGGAGCCTAGAAGGCGGAGTTACGTTACCCTGATGATATGATGGGTGTTAAATGATATATGAAGATTCAGGACAGTTCTTAACCTAAACTTGACCTTAATTCCAGACCATGGACAAACAGGAAAAATTCCTATGATTTGAACGGCAATCGAACCCGGAACCTCATGAACAGTAGTCAGAAAACGCTGACCACTAGCCCATGAGGCTGGTCAATTTTATTGATATTTATAATATATTTCCGGTGTTAACAATGGTTGATACATTTTTTCGGTACCAATGATTTCTCTTCAATTTCGCTTTATAATTTTCCTCCATTCGTCTCTATTATAACACAATTTCTTCCCCTATTTCCCAGACCTTCAAAGTGCCTCTAATCCCTTGGATCCACGTGAGATTTGGTCGTCCTCTTCTTCTCGTTCCTGATGGTGTCAATTGCATTACTTTTTTTTGTAATCTTTCATCCTCCATTCGCCTAATATGCCCGTACTATTTTTTAGTTGCTTTTCTTAGACTATTTAACTCTTGCCCCAAATGGGAGTCAATGACCAATCACGTTTCAATGATTTCTGTTTTACAACCAATCAGAGTCGTGTTTCACGAAATATTTATCAGTGTTATATTTACCATATTAAAGAAAGCTCCTCCTTTTTAATATTCTGAACAGGTCTGAACCATTATTTTGCAGTGACTGAGCCTGTGAAAAATACGGCTACCAGATTGTATATATAGTGCATAGATGTCAACACATAGCGCTTGCAGGAGTTAATATAAAAACATTTGTAGCAATTTATTATACCACCAAAAAAATAAACCACTGTTTGCACTTTCTTAAATGTAGTTTTTCCCTGGTAATAATCCAGAAAAATATAATTGTCATATTTACATCATACGACATCAGAAATGAATTAATATACAGTTTTGATGTGTTTCATTTTTTCTCCACTAGAGAGAGTTCTCTACTATATTGCGTTCCTTTGACAATAAATAGTATGATCTGGTTGCAGTGATAAACAAAAGAAGCAGATGAAGCGTACCTATCGTTTCTCATTTGTTTTCAAACATCGCCGTTTACATTAAATATATAAATATTTTAAAATAACGATGGTTAAATAATGATTTGTGAGTAAACAGCTTAATTTTATTCGTTAAAATAATCCTGACAAATGCCATTCTTGATTTCAAAATTCTCTAGATAAATTCCCTCCTCACTTCGTGAGTCGCGAATTTATCGATAATTTGGAAATCACTCGTGGCATTACTTATGATAAATTATAAAATTGAGTTTTGTACATTTATGTTCTCTTTTATAACTTAATTTATAAGTTCTCTCTCCTTGGTATGCTATTTACTTCAGGTAATAACAATAATAAATAGACCTAACAATAATGCACATAACAAATTATTACATATATCGATGAATACAATCGGATACAATCCAGTGATCCCCCTTTTATTCGGAAACAACAGTTTCGAAACTGCTGAGCTAGAGAATCATCAATCACCATCATAGTACATTCACGAATTTAGGCCACTTGTTGACCTGTTTCGGCCTCAAGAGAAACACCATCCAGAAGTCTTTTGAGTGAACGTCCTGGTCTCTTCTTCTTCCTGCAGGTTGATATCTTAACATTTGTTTGGGTATTCTGTGATCTTCTATTCGATGAAACATGTTGCATCCATCTTGACTTATAATCAGAAATTTTGTTTTCTAAAGGTCCCATGTGCAATTTTTCTAAGATGTCTTAATTCTGGTAATAATAATAATAATAATAATAATAATAATAATAACAATAATAATAAATAGACCTAACATTAAAGTATATAAGTAATTATTGCAAACATCGATGGATACAATCAGATACAATCCAGTGATTCGGAAAGAACAGTTTCAGAACTGCTGAGCTATAGAATAAAATGTAAAAATATATATCCAAATCCAAGAAGCTAATATAAGAATTCAAATCCAGGATTCTGGTGAAAGTCACTATCAACAATTTCATAACGTTGAGTTAGAAGGAATTCTCATGAATATTCTGGTTTCGCTGCTTCAGTTGGTATTAGTGTTACAACAGTTTGCACAACTTGCTCGCAGGTGACAAACTTGGTTAACATCCTAATTTCTCTTCTCCTGTGACTGCAGATGGTCTATGATTTTTCTTAACAACTAACTACCATCAAACACACACCTGCTACAACATCAGCCTACGTGTCGTCATATAAAAGTTTTTCATTTCTCCTGTAAACAATTAACAATCTTATGGAAATTAAATGTTTCAAGTTAAGTCGTACTTAAAATATATCAACACATTTAAAGGGATACATTTTGGACATGAGACAGTATTTGAGGGAAATTTTGAGGAAGTGGCTGAATTCAAATACCTAGGGACAATAATCACAAACAGGAATGAGATGCACAAGGAAGAAATTAAACAGAGGCTCAATTCTGGAAATGCGTGCTATTATGCATTACAGAAACTCTTGACTTCGCAACTCCTTTCAAAAAACGTTGTAAACTGAAAATATATAAAACTATTATTCGATCAGTTATATTATATGGATGCGAAACATTGACTCTTACTTTAAGGGAGGAAAGGAGATTACAAGTATTTGGAATAAAGTTCATATGAAAATTTTTGGACCAAAGAGATATGAACAGACAGGTGAATGGAGAAGACTGCGTAACAATGAATTACATGGGCTTATAGGAAGCCAGATATAATGAGAACAGTTATGTCTCATTATACTGAGATTGGGCAGGACATGTGGTACGAATGGGGAATGAAAGGCGTGCATGGAAGTTTCTTGTAGGAAAACCAGAGGGAAACGCCCAGTTGATAGACCAAGAAAGAGATGGGAGAATAACATTAACTATAATTTGAGGGAAGTGAATATATACCGGGGATGATTGGAAAACATTGGTTCAGGATAGGGATGTATGGAGAGTTTATGTCCGTGCGGCCATGAACCTACGGGTGCCAGTGAGTAAGTTAGTTAGTATTTGAAACATAAATATCCAGCTTCACTCCTTGGCACTCTACCGTTGATCAACTTACACATACCCCCTAGGAGAAAGCGCAAATATGTCAAAATAATAATAATAATAATAATAATAATAATAATAATAACAATAATAATAATTTTTTTATTAGGAATGTTCCACAAAAGAGTGTTTCTCCTTCAATCCAAAGTGAGGGAAGAATATGCGTTAGAGTGCAACAAATCACTTTTGGTTGAAGGAGAAACAATGCATTGTGGAATATTCCTATAAAAATAATATTATTATTATTATTATTATTATTATTATTATTATTATTATTATTATTATTATTATTATTATGATCATTATTATTATTATTGTTGTTGTTTCTGTTATTGGCATTATTAATACTATTATTAATATTCAAGATGGGAAAACAAACTATAACGGTTGGTGGACTCGACATGCAAATCAAATCTCGCCCCTACACTGGCTGGATGTTCGTCCACCTCTGAGTGATTAACACATTTGCATGTGAGGTCCGTAATCGGCTGTACTCTAAGCGCCTTCTAGACTTGTCGCTCCATTATAATTAATATATGGATGCCAAACATCCACTCTTACTTTAAGGGAAGAAATTAAATTACAATGACACTGGTCGACAAGGTTTTCTTAACAAGAAATCTGATTAGTGAATCTAGTGTATTTTTTCATACTGAATTCAGATAGGCCTATGTAGTCAGAATTTTTCCATCAGACACAGTTTTAATCGTGACATAGTGGCTGATCTTCTACATTCTTATAAAGCTATGAGATGCAACATGTCCTCAAAATGCATTTTTTGGACTCTCACTTAGACTTCTTTCCGGAAAACCTTGGGGCTGTCTCTGATGAACACGGTGAGCGTTTTCATCAGCAAATGTCCACAATGGAAAAGAGGTACCAAGGCAAGTGGAGTTCTAATTTGCTGGTTGGACCAAGAAGAGAGATGTTCCAGATGCTAATATGCCCGAAAATCACTATCTACCACTTTCTAGGTAAGTCAGAATGAGTTAGAGTTAGATGGATTTCATTAAAAATTATAAAGATTATAAAAAATGTAAATGAATATCACAGAACACTCTTGCGTGATAGGAAAAAACTGAAATGATATTTAAATTCAGGATGAAAAATTCTTCTAAAATATCATATTTTTATTGTTGTGAAAGAAAAAATTTCATTTTGTCGACCAGTGTTATTTGAGAAGAAAGTTCAATGGAAAAGTTTTTGGACCAAAGTGAGATGAACAGACTGGTGAATGGAGAAAATTACATAACAGTGAGCTTCATGGTCTTTATAGGAAACCAAATGTAATATGAACAGTTAAGTGTCATAGACTATGATGGGCAGGACATGTGATACGAATGCTGAATGAAAGAGGTGCACGGAAGCTTCTTGTTGGAAAACCAGAGGGTAAACGGCCAGTTGGTAGATCAAGAATAAAGTAGGAGAATAACATTAACCATGATTTTAACAAAGTAGATTACACAGGAGACGATTGGAAAACATTAGGTCGGGATAAGGATGTATGGAGAGGATAGTCCGCGTGGCTATAAACTAACGGGTTCATTAGAGACAGTGAGTTTCAGTTATTATTATTATTAATATTATAATTATTATTATTATTATTATTATTATTATTATTATTATTATTATTATTATTATTATTATTATTATTATTATTATTATTATTATTATTATTAAATAAAGTAAAACGATCCCACGACAGGCCTCAGGAGGCCCTTGGGGTAGTGGGAGGTTAAGGCTCTCACTTTTTCTAGACAATCGGCACTTGATGTCAGCCGTGCGTGCCGGCCGTCTTTACCCCCAGAACAGGCGTCTGGTATGCATTTCCGTTAGAGGTTGAGTCGACCCAGGGTCATGGTGCCGGCAGAGGGTTTGGGTATTATTATTATTATTATTATTATTATTTATCATTATTATTATTATTATATTATTATTATTATTATTATTATTATTATTATTATTATTATTATCATTATTATTCTTTTAATAACAGAAATAATATTGAAGTTAGATTTTAAAAGAAATAAAATATGTTGAGAATTGGTGGATACAAATCTTGTCTCAGGGGAGTTGCACCATTTTTCGATATCGTAAAATTCAGTGTAGACAATATTGCCTGGAGAATTCTACTCTGTAAAGGAGATGTACAGCGGTATGCTTTCAGGAGATGCTACAGGTGAGAACGTAAGACTTCAATAAAGCTAAGTTCTACGTTATACAGTCTTAACAATGGCCCATTTTTTAACATTACCGAATAAACTCAAATAAGGAGGTAGGGTTTAAAGCCAATTTTATTTTTCTTGGAAATCCAATGCAGATTCCTCATTTCTTACACTTAAATCTGCTTTTTACAAAGCAAACGTCGGCCGCGGTGAACTAGTAGTTATGCTCCTTGTCTCTGGTCCCGAGGGTCGTGGGTTCAAATTCGGCCGGGGTCGATGGATTTTTAGGACGGAAAATCCAAGGAGCAAGTCCTCCGGGAGGGACTTTAAGGCGTGGGTCCCGAGTCTGAAGATTTTCAGGCTCGTAAAAAATCCTTAAGCCAGAATGAAAGGCCTCTAAGCAAAATTTACCGAATTTTCCCGTCCAAGTATTACCTTGGTTTCCTAGATGTCAGTATGAGGCGGAACGCTGACCACGGACCACTCAAAATGACATCTATACGAAAACAAGTGTAACTAAATTACTATGGTTCAAATTCTTCCCTGTAGGGGGAGAGCGCCTAAATCTCTGTAAAGGGAAAACATAGGCTTACAATACAATACAAAGCAAACACATTTTCCCATGCCATTTGTTCTATATGTTAAATAATATAACTTCATGGCGCGACACCCTCATATTATACAGGTATAACAATGGATAATTTCGGAAATTATCCACAATACAGTAGTTTTTCGTCACTTTCAAAAATATTCTCCTTCTCCAGTTGTAGAGGTCCTAAATATCATCATCTGTAAGACCGAGTTCACTCATCACACTGCCCATCCAACCTTCGTTAGGTCTTCCCTTTATTGTTTTCCTATCTAATTTCCACTCCAATATATTTTTTTGGGATTCTATCAAATGACATTATTTTGAGATGTCCATATCATCTTAAGATCGAAGAAAACTTGGATAGAAGGGGTACAAGCGGCTATGAATATCAGAGGATTGGAGGAAGATCAATGGATGGACAGAGAGGAATGGCGTTTGGTTTCCGGAAGACGATGGCAGCTGCGATGATACCGGAAGATGATGAAGATGATGTATGTTAACTCTCTAGCGGCCGCAACTTTTGTTTTTTTAACAAAACTCGGCATATAGAAGTCAATAAAGAAAAGTGAGATTAATTTCGTTGACCAGCAAAATCAAGTAGGCCTAGACATAAGAAAATCTAAAGATAGCTCTACCGTCAACAATTTCATTTTCTCCGAACGAAATCCCCTCAAGGCCTATATCATTCAAATGAAACGAGAAAGGTATTCTCGAAAAATCAACTGGAGATTTACCAAAAAACAGCAATTTAAAAATCGTTCTTGCGACTGCCATTCTTTTTTTTTTCTCACAGTGAACGTAGATACATACAATTTAATTAACAATCATCATCATCATCATCATCCAGGGATTAAGCCTGTTGGCTCGTTCCGGTTTCATGAAAGCTAGAATTGTTAAAATTGTTCAGACCATCTTCTGTGTGGGAGTCCAACATTTCTCCTTCCGTGCGGTTTATAATTTAGCAATAATTTTCCCGAATCTTCCTTCTGGCATTCTATCAATATGTTCTTTCCAGTCGTTCCTATATTTAATTATTCGGTCTGTAAGTTTTAAAATATTTAGTTCCTTTCTTATATCTTCATTTCTTTTCTTATCCAGCAGAGTATATCCTGCTATATTTCTTAGAAATCGCATCTCAGCTGCAATCTTTGTTCTTGTCTTTTAGTTTCCGTCCAACATTATGATCCATACATCAATACAGGAACAGCCATTACTTTATAAAATTTATTTTTGTTTCTTTTCTTGTGTTTTTAAGGGTTCTTTTAATAGTGCCACACATTAGATTAAATTTATTTATTTTGTCATTAATATCTTGAATTTTAACATATGATAAATTGAAACCTAGATATTTAAAACTGTTCACCTGCTCCAATTTTTTTTTAATTTCTAATTTTTTTTAATTTTAATGTTTTTATTTTTTTATTTTAATTAACACAGGAAGATCTATTCCATGAACCAGCAAAATTGAACCTAATATTCTTCTTATAGAGGAATTCCCTTAGGTTAAGCAATTCCATCGCGACGACTTTTTTAATATCTAAACTTGCTTTTGAGCATAGTTTTATTCTGTAAAATAAAACGTATGACACATAAAATACATTCCTCAAGAATTAATATAAAATTATAGAATATTCACCTGAAAGGTCCGTCTCCTCAACTTAATTATCATTTAACTGTAGCGCTTTCGGGACTTGTCCCATCATCGGCAGGATTCAAAACTGGTGTTTCACTGAAGATCTGGTAGAGGGGGTTGCATGTATTTGGTTCGTTTTCGTTTATCAGGCTGTCGTTGTGAGCTGCTTTCATGATTTCCATCTTCATGAAAGCAGCTCACAACGACAGCCTGATAAACGAAAACGAACCAAATACATGCACCCCCCTCTACCAGATCTTCAGTGAAACACCAGTTTTGAATCCTGCCGATGATGGGACAAGTCCCGAAAGCGCTACAGTTAAATGATAATTAAGTTGAGGAGACGGACCTTTCAGGTGAATATTCTATAATTTTATATTAATTTTTAATAAACCTCAACGGAACACATCATGAATCTTATAAAAGTTGATTCCTCAAGAAACTGGCATTTTTTCTTTGAAATGATTCGTTTCATGAGTTCGTCTGTCTTTTCAATATAGCGTGGGGTAATTGAAATTCCTTGGAAAGTTTGAGTTGAAAAGACAAAACTTAGAACATTGTTGAATAAAAACGGTCATATCTCCGATGAGAGCTCTTCTTTATATTTGATTTATATAGGAACTTTCTTTCTGTAGAAAACATCCTTTCCAAAACCGAAATATAGTAATTTGTTTCCCATTGGAGACATCGAGAACATTATTCAATATATATGTCCTCCAGCAGTCCTTAAGAAATTTTCTCCGACTTCTGTGATTTTGGTTTGTTTTCATCATACTTATCCTTTATGATGAATAGTTTCATTTCATTTTAGTGTTCCAGCAAAACTGGTTTATCTCAAACATACCTGCCTAACCGTATTTTCAATATACCGGTATATTATTCAATGCCTCAGTTTGTCAATTCGACATTTCTTGTTTTCGCTCCTGGCTTTGAAGTAATTGTAGCCTAATTCTGAGGTTAGGGCGCCTGGAAAGTGCGGGTCACGGCTGCCCCGATGATATTATGGGTGATGATGATGATGATAGTGGTGCACTAGGACAGTAACACAAATGTCAGGAAGCTTAAGGTTCAACAGTTCCCGAAAATCATCCGGCCGTCATCATTATCATAAGTAATGCCACGAGTGATTTCCAAATTATCGATAAATTCACGACTCACGAAGTGAGGAGTGAATTTATCTAGAGAATTTGGAAATCAAGAGTGGCATTTGTTAGGACTATTTAACGAATAAAATAAAGCTGTTTACTCACAAATCATTATTTAACTACAGTTATTTAAAATATTTTTATATTTAAAGTAAACGGTGATGTTTGAAAACTAATGAGAAACGATAGGTAGCCTACGCTTCTACTGCTTCTTTTGTTTATCACTGCAACCAGATCATACTATTTATTGCCAAAGGAACGCAATATTGTAAGAATGCTCTCTAGTGGAGAAAAAATGAAACACATCAATCTGTATATTAATTCATTTTTGATGTCGTATACATTTAAGAAAGTGCAAACAGTGGTTTCTTTTTTTGGTGGTATAATCAATTGCTACAAATGTTGACATGTAAGCACTATTATATACAATCTGGTAGCCGTATTTGTTATAGGCTCAGTCACTGCAAAATAACGGTCAGACCTGGCCAGAATATTAAAAAGGAGGAGCTTTGCTTCACTAGATGAGAATCCTAACGTTGATAAGGAGTTTCGTGAAACACGTCTCTGATTGGTGTGTAATACAGAAATCATTGAAACGTGATTGGTCATTGACTCCCATTTGGGGCATGAGTTAAATAGTCATTATAATCATTTGCGACAGTGGAAAGCAACGGGAAGCTACCACACCTGTAATTCCCTAGTAAGCCTGCAAAGCATACCATGAAAATGCTATGATTGCAGTGAAAGACCTGCCCTTGGGCAGAACACTACAGGCTATCCGCTCTTAAAGTGATCCTCGTCAAAACAAAACCATGTGACCTGCTCACTTTTCATTGGTTATGGACACCGACGTGTGATGTAGAAGCAATAAGTACGCAAAAAAGTAGTTCCCTTCATTAAATTAAAAATATGTCCTCTGAATATACTTGTTATTCTTCGTGAACGAAAAATAATAATATTCAAAACATATAACATATTCTAAAATACATCTAATCAATAATTACAACTTAAAATAATTTATTGTACAGGGAAGATGCATTTGAGTCATGCTTCAGTCGATTCTGATGCAACAAAATGGCTGAAGGTGTCGAGTCTTCTGTTGTTGTGTCGCCATCTAAATTTTTAAAACGCAAGTCAGGCAAACCTTTGACTAATAGTCTAAAAACAGTTATTTTAAATGTATTTCACAAGTTCAGTGAAGAAATTCCCAAGCTTTCCTGAAATCTACCCCATTCGCCGTCCACATGTTTTATATACTTCACACGTGCTTCCTGTCAGTGTGACAGTAATTGTGGTGTGAATGGCAGAAGGATACAATTGGCGTTTGTTTATGTTAGGATCACTCTAAGAACAGATAAGGTAATTGTCTGCTTAGAACCAAGTTCTAATTACAGTTAAAAAATGTTCTTGTGTCCATGATGTTCAAACTCCGCTTCTTTATCAGCCTCACACATAAAATTGTACAGTAATTGGTCTCAAAGTGTTAAAAATTCCTTTCCTCAAAAATTGCTATTATTTCGAATTGTGTAGTATCCAAAACTTATTGAGTTCTTCAGAAAATAAAATAAAAATTGATTTTGTCGACGTTTCAATCTCCTTCAGTGAGATAATTTTCAAGACATGGTTGTTTATAAATTTATTGTACATAGTTACCATCACCAAGACAATCAATTTATTTTTATAAATATATGTATACAAATTTAAATGAATAAATATAAAATTCCAATTTATAATTAAACATATTTTAGCAAGGATTCATATGTTCCACGCCATTTGTTTATTTAATGCTTTATTTTGTTCTTTTTTATATAGGCCATTTCTGCTATTAATCTTTTTTGGTAATTATTTTCTTTGTGTAAAATATTTAAGTCATTCCATTTCATTTTATGATTTTGATTAATTATATGTTCACTGATTACTGAAAGTTCTGCACCTGGTGAACTGATATTATTTTTATGTTCGTCGATTCTTTTTCTTTTAAGTCTTTTTTGTTTGTCCAACATAAAAATTAAATTAAAAACGGAGTTAGTATAACCTGTTCCTAAACAGTCGATATATAGGCCTATGTATTCATGTATATATTAGAACTATCTTTTATAGGTTGACTGCAATTCTGAAACGCATAGAGCAATATCAAGCAAACTTGATGTACATATGACATACAATCTGGAAGAGATAATGACTGAGGTAAAAGAGATCTAGGAGATAAATAATCGGGGTGACATATAAAAAAAAGTACCTAAAATGGTATACGGAGGGTTTTTCCTGATTTCTGATAACAAATGATTTTTAAGTTTTACCTTAAGAAAAGCCGTGTCTCCACCATCGAGCATGCTCTATTTGATGGCTCTTCACCCGAGAGCTATGGCTCGACATCAGATTTTCCGCCGCAGAAGACTCTTACGCAGCACAGCCATGTCTATAAGTTCCCACTCCTCTTTATATGCTTTCCAGAGACCGTCTATTGTTCGAGGACGCCTGTTTCCCAGTGCCCTTTTGAAGAGCCCAAAGACACAAAGTCCATCGGTGATGCATCAGGAGACTTCACTGGGATGTTGCTGAATGGAATAGCATGTATTCCAGTTTCCTGCTCCATTTCTCCAGGAATGTCAGGGTTGAACCCGAAGTGTGACAGGAGGCCTTGTCTTGGTGCACCCAGACTTGGTTTTTGTCTGTACCATAGAGAGCTGGGATTTCAGTCCGGTAAATTGGGGTGAGAACTTCTTCCTGGTAGTAATGGGAGTTGATTTTGGCCTTTTTAACTACTCTACGAATGGTCAGTTTTTCATTGTAGCAATATCCCGCGATGACCATAAATCCCTTGGAGAAACTTTCTCTACACTCGGTATACCACTTTTGAAAATGTTTTCACCCCTTTCTCTATAGTAAATTGCTCGGGGTTTGTTGCAGTCTCCTAGATAAACATATGCTTCATCAAGTGTGACCAAAAATTTCCATTTTTCTCCTTCCAGGTGCTTTTCATAGTTTCCTGCTGCTGGTGCGGCATTCGGCAACAATTTATGAACCCTGCTTTTGTGGCGCTTCTCCATGTTTAAATCTTTGTTTATTATGGTGTTTACAGTTTTAAGGGATACCTCCCAATCTGTTCGCAATCACCCTTTGTGTGGCAGGGTTACCACCAGAGATAAGGTCCTTGACCTTTCTGATTACATCTGGGGTGCGGGTAGTAGCATATCGTGGATTTGCCCTTTTTTTCCTTTTGAAATTAATCCCAAGCGACCCTATCCCTTTTTATTAAGCACTGAGCTAATTCCACACTTTGCCACCACAAAATTACGTTTTTGCAAGCCTCGATAATCGGGTCTATCTGCTTAGGCATTATGAGAGCAACATGCGTGCGAGTGTAACGGAAGCAGCACACTGACTGGTTTGGTCACCTCGCACCGCTCCTGTCCTGATGACTCACACCTTAACATCACAATCTATTTGCAAATCGTTCTCAGAGATCGGAAATAACCCTCCGTATATTGGATTCGAACAATGTGATTCATAAATATATACTGGAACAACTCTGGGAAATGTATTTATTTTAGCTCCGAAACTCCTTGGTTCATTCTATACAATGATTAAACCTCTTCTTCTTCTTTTTCTTCTGCTTTCCCTCACTTATAGGTTAGCCGTCTTCAGCTTCCATTTATTTCTATCACTCCAATCTCCTTCTTCCAAATTCCTATCATCCATTATATTTCTAGGTTTTCCATTTCCATCTTGGTCTGCCACATTTATTTCTTCCAGGGCGTGACCACTGGTATATATATTTTTTTGGCTATCTTCCATCTTCTATTCTCTGTACATGGCCCTAACATTTAAAAGTTTGATTTTCAATCCTCTTAACAAACAGATGTGGTATATATACAGTCAATATGCCCATTTCACCAATAAATATTTAAAATGGTCAACTAGTTTCTACAGCCAAGCTGTCATTCTCAAGACCAGATATTGCAGTCTGGTCTTGAGAATGACAGCTTGGCTGTAGAAACTAGTTGACCATTTTAAATATTTATTGGTGAAATGGGCATATTGACTGTATATATATTTTAATATTGTATCACCAAGAAGATCAATTGTGTACTAAAAACAGATGTGGTGACATTCATTTCTCTCCAAAGGAATTCATTTCCTACCTACATAACTTAATCATCCTGTCTTTTTTCTAAGGCTTCTTCTAAAATAATCAAATTCAATTGTTCTAATTTTATTCTTTTTATAATTCCGTCAAAGATCAAGTTCACTTCCACATGACAAAATATTCTGTATTATGCTCTTATAAATTTTAATTTTAGTTTCTTTGTAATATTTTTGTTCCAAATTATTCCATGTAATGTCATAGTTGCATTTTTTCTATTGCAATTTCAGTTTGTACATATCTTTCAGTCGGCCGCCGTGGACTAGTGGTTATGCTCCTTGCCTCTGGTCCCGAGGGTCGCGGGTTCAAACCCAGCCGCGGTCGATGGGTTTTTTTAGGATGGAAAAATCCAAGGAGCAAGTTCTCCGGGAGGGACTTTAAGCCGTGGGTCCCGAGTCTGAAGATTTTCAGGCTCGTAAAAGATCCTTAAGCCTGAATGAAAAGGCCTCTAAGCAAAATTTACCGAATTTTCCCGTCCTAGTACTACCTTGATTTGCTAGAAGTCAGTATGAGGCGGAACGCTGACCACGGACCACTCAAAGGACATCTATACGAAAACAAGTGTAACTAAGTTAGTGTGGTTCAAATTGTTCCCTGTAGCGCGAGAGCACCTAAATCTCTGTTAAGGGAAACATGGGCTTACAAGACAAGACATATATTTCACATGTACTTAAATGTGTAATTATTGACCCAAGTTATTTAAATATTTCTTTTTCTTTTTTTCTGTTTCGAGTATGAGGTCTTTCCAACCTCGCATTGTAATATACATAGTCTATATAAAAATAACAGGAATATTACACTATGTATTTAAACCAAATCAACATTAAAGGAAACAAGAATTAAACTATACATTACTTTGGCGATTCCTATTCTTCTATAGATAACACTGGTCAACATGATTTTTGTCTCATGAGTACCAATAGTTCTACTTAAAGCAGTTTTTTATCGTGTTTTCAAATATGTATTCGGAATTTCTCCATCACCCACAGTTTTTTTTATTTCAATTTCAATTAATGTATTTAAATAATTATTTTTAATAAACGTTTTTTCGTCCATTTGTCCATTGTAAAATAAAACCAAATGAGCTAACTCAGGAGATTTCAGCTATGGAAAAGAGATATCAAGGCAAATGGAATCCTAATATGCTGGCCGATTATTGTTGGACCATCAAGAGGGATGCTCCACAGGCGAAATATAGTAAAAAATCGTAATTTCTTACTTTCTAGGTGAGTCCGAATGTTCGAAAATTGTGTAGTTATAAATGTAGAAAATATTAAAAGTGTTTGAAATTCTAAATGCCTGTCTCTCGGAAACCTTGCGTGATGGATAAAAACCGATATCATATTTGAATTCAGGAGAACAACACTATCAGAATCACATATTTTTCTTTCTGAGACAAAAAAAAGTTTATTTTTTGTTGCTCAGTGTTATTGATTTATAGACTATCAAACCAGCTTACGGCTCAAGAATAAGAGAAGTATAGTTGAGAAATATGCGAAAAACAGGCAGAATACAATTGGTCGAAGTATAAAACTAATACAGAAATAACAAACGAACTAAAAATAACTCCGGTATTATGAAAAAAAAAATTGAAAATTACAAAACTTAATAATACTAATAATAATAATAATAATAATAATAATAATAATAATAATAATACTTACTCACTGGCACTATCGAACCCGTAGGTTCATGGCCGCACGGACATAAGCTCTCCATACATCCCTATCCTGAGCTAATGCTTTCCAATCATTCCCTGTATAATCTATTTCCCTCAAATCATAGTTAATGTTGTTCTCCCACCTCATTCTTGGTCCTACCAACTGGGCGTTTTCCTTCTGGCTTTCCTACAAGAAGTTTCCATGCACGTCCTTTCATTCCCCATAAGCGCAAACATGTCCTGCCCATCGCAGTCTACGGGGATTAACTGTTCTTATTATATCTGGCTTCCTATAAATACCATGTAGTTCATTGTTATGTAGTCTCTTCTCCATTCACCTGTCTGTTCATCTCTCTTTGGTCCAAAAATTTTCCTAAGAACTTTATTCTCAAATACTCGTAATCTCCTTTCCTTTAAAGTAAGAGTCCATGTTTTCGCACCCATATAATATAACTGGCAGAATAATAGTTTTATATATTTTCAGCTTAACGTTTTTTGAAAGGAGTTGGGACATCAAAAGTCTCTGCAATGCATAATAGCATAATAATAATAATAATAATAATAATAATAATAATAATAATAATAATAACTCACTAGCATTATCGAAATCGTAGTGATGCCGCGCGGACATAAGCTCTCTATACTTCCCTATTTCGAGAAGTTTTTCAATCATCAGCTGTATAATTTAACTATCTCAAATCATGCCAATCTTGGATGCCTACTGGGCACTTTCCCATTGGTTTTCCTACATGGAGTCACGGCGGTATAACCGTTCCATCAGGTACTGAGTAAATGCGGTATCCTAATGTCTGTCCAGAGACTAAAAGGTAGCAGCCCTACCACTGGACTACTTAGCGTCGGGCCAGTAACCTGTCCTAAGGAACTTCAAAACTACTTTCAAGTCTCAACACGAAAAAAAGCCAGAAGGAATTGAAATATGACGACCCACAGCAAAGAAATGTGGTTAAAAGAAAACGGCACAATGATATTGTAAGATATGCAACCTGGAATGTCCGAAGCATCCATGAAAAGAAGAGGAACTAGACAGTATATTTAAAATAGAAACATTGATATTGCAGTAACTACAGAAACTAAGAAGAAACTCAAAGGAACGAAAGAAACACAAAATTATGTACAAATATATAGAGGTGTCGACAGGAAAACCCATGGACAAGCTGGAGTAATGATTTGATTAATAAAACCATAAGAAATAAAATTCAACACTACACTTACTGGAATGAAAGAATATTAGAGCTTCGACTGAAAATTAATAGAGGTAATTTGACAGTTCTTGGTGTATATGCACCAGAGGAAGGCCGTGAAGAACACAATGAAGAATTTTATAAAATATTACAAGAAATTTATAGCAAAATTAATAGAAATGATTACATTCTCATAATAGGAGATTTAAATGCCAGAGTGGGCAATGCTCAAGTCAAAAATACTATTGGAACATTTGGCGAACCAACCAGCAATAGGAATGGGACAAGATTAACAGATTTTGCTATCTACAATGAACTGAAAATAACGAATACCTTTTACAATCATAGAAACATACATAAGTATACCTGGCATCGTCAGGACTCAAAATCAATCATTGATTATTTCATTGCAATAATAAGATTTTTAAATTGTTTCTCGATGTCAGAGCCTACAGAGGATATGATATTGGTTCAGATCACTACCTAGTAGAAGCAAGAATAAGGTTTCCACCAAGATGGTTAAAAAAGAAGAAACAACAACAGAGCATAGAACAAAAGTACAAGGTAAAATTATGTTATGATGACAGCATTAAATGGTTATATTCGAGAAGAATTCAGCAATATATGGCTACAACTCCAGAAAGTAATGATGTCGAAGAAGAATGGAAAAACATTAAAATGATAATTCAAAATGCAGCTAATGAAACTTTAGGAAAAGTAAATATACAACAAAGAAGAAATAGAACTCTAAAAATCTGGGATGATCAAATAAAACAATTGATTGAAGAAAAAAATGCAGCTTATAAAAAATATTTGAACACAAAGAAAGTAGAAAATGAAATAGAATTCAAACGCTGTAGAGCTATTGTTAAGAGGGAAATAAGAAAGAGACATAGGAAAACATGGTTAAATTTTGTTACACATTTAGAATCAGATTTGCATAAGCTCCAACCTAATGCCTTCAAAATATTAAAACATTTGAATAAAGATATTAAAGAATCTACCAAAATTAATTGCGGAGTAACAAAAGAAGATTTTTTCAATTATTATAAAGTCTTTGGACTGACAATAGCTATGAAGATACAATTTTCCGAAATAATAATGAGACAGATTCCATAATATCATTGGAAAATTGAACAATAGTTTAAAGAAATTAAAAACGGGAAGGCAACTGGCACAGATGGCTTGAATTCTGAATTGTACAAATATGCAGGCAAACAGTTCCATGAAAGACTGTTGTCCTTCTTTAATAATGTTATTCAAAAAAATGCAGATATACCACAAGAATGAAGACAAGCATTGTTATACCCCTGTTCAAGAAAGGAGACAGAGAAAAATGGACAACTATAGGGGAATCAGTTTGTTAAACACATGCTACAAAATTTATGCAGATATTTTAAATGGAAAATTGAAAAGTTTCAGTGAAACATTCCTTATGGAATGTCAAAATGGATTTAGGAAAGGACGATCTTGTATTGATTCAGCATTTTCTGTTAAACTATTGCTTGAAAAAAGAAGAGAATTCAACTTAGAAACACATTTTGCTTTCATAGATTTTGAAAAAGCATTCGACACAGTCAAGAGATCAAAACTCTTAAATATATTGGAAGACAGAAATATACCAAATTTACTTACTTTCGGCAGAACATACAAAATATTTACAAAGACAACACCATAAAGATTAAATTAAATAACAGATTTTCTGAAGAAGGAATTATAAATCGTGGTGTGAGACAAGGCTGCCCCCTATCCCCAACACTGTTTGCAATTTATATCAATGAAGTAATATGTTGCTGGAACAAAACATATAAATTTGGAATAAGAATATCAGAAAATAGAAAATTAAACACCCTACTGTTTGCAGATGACCAAATAATAATAGCAAGTTCCGAAGATAATCTACAGAAAGGTCTGTATGAACTTAACAAAATTACAGAAGAATATGGATTAAAGATATCTACAGAAAAAACAAAAATTATGGCATTTCAAGGTGTAGATCCTGTCAGAAGTAAAATTGTACTGGACAATAAAATTTTGGAGCAGGTGAATAATTTTACATATCTAGGATGCAATATCTCATATGAAGAAGAAAAGGATGTAAATGCAAAAATATCTAAATTTTTAAGAAAAATTTTAGGGTTAATAAATTCTATCTTCAAGCCACAGTTAGTCCAAAAGCATTCAAGACTGAAAGTGTATAAAACACTGGCTCTTCCAACTCTTTTGTATGGTAGCGAAGTATGGACGTTGAAACAGAAGGATATACAGAGACTTAGATCTGCTGAAATGAGATATCTTCGGAGGACTGCAGGATACACACTACTAGATCACAAAAAAAATGAAGACATCTTAGAAGAATTACACATGGAATCTTTAGAAAACAAAATTTCTGATTATAAAGTCAAGATGGATACAACATGTTCATCGAATGGAAGATCACAGAATACCCAAACTAATGTTAAGATATCAACCCGCAGGAAGAAGAAGACCAGGACGTCCACTCAAAAGACTTCTGGATGGTGTTTCTCTTGAGGCCGAAACAGGTCAACAAATGGTCTAATTCGTGAATGTACTATGATGATGATGATGAGTTGGTTGGTTAGTATTTTAGTTCTGTTCTTCTGACCAGGCTGTTCCGGAAACAGGTATGTTGTATACTCTATTACAATTTTGATGTCTTAATACTCATATAGGCTGTTTATAACTTCTCCAGCCCTACAAATTAAGTCTTTACGATTCTACAAAACAGGGCGAAATACGAGAAATTGTGCAAGTTAATTTTTTTTTAAATAGAATAAAAACGTTTGAAATGGTATGGATACCTTATACGAATGGAAGAAGATAGAATACCAAAGAAGATCCTTGATTGGAAAAACTAATGGAAGAAATGGAAGAGGCATACCTAGAGACATTGGATAGATGGAAGTGAGAAGAAACATGGAAGCTAGAGATTTGAGGGAAGAAGATGCTTTAGACAGGAACCGTCTGGCGACAAATCCACTTCAGGTTAAAGGAGAACCACTGTATTGTGGAATATTCCTAATAAAAATTATTATTATTATTATTATTACTATTATTATTATTAAAATTATTATTATTATTAGTATTACATTTTAAAATAAATATTAGATATTCCCATAGTAGACTATATGATATAAAACTATTAAATTAATTAGTATGGGCTCATACGACGAATGCAAGAAGTAAGCTTACGAAGAAAAACATTGGAATGGTATCCATCTGGAAGAAGAAGGAAAGGAAGACCCTCGAAACTCTTTGGACGCAAGAAATAAGAAGTGGAATGAGAAACAAGAGGACTGGAAGGCATGGAGTGGATGGACAGAGACGATGAACAGATGCAAAATAAAACTTTAGGCACAGAAATATGTATAAACATTAAAAATCTGTGTATAAATAAAATAAATAAATTATTGTTATTATTATTATTATTATTGTTATTATTAATTGTTATTATATTATTATTAATACTGCTAATATTACTATTATGTTTACTACTAACTGACACTTATTAACATTATTATAACGTCAGCGCAACAAAATATGCTCTGTAACATTTCGCATAGAAAAGAAAAGTAGAAAGACATGAAAATTGTGATAGCTTGTTGTGTAAGGAACAGATGTACGGTGGTAATATTGACTTCTCCGGTTTATCTCTTCCCTTCTAGTAACGCAAACCAATCAGAGCTGTCAAACTGTCTTGGGACAGGGAGCAGCAAGTACAAGTCACAAGCAAAACAAGGTAAAAACCACCTCCAAGCCAATCTGTCAAGGAATCAAATGCCCGCTCGACATGTCTATCTCCTGTTTTAACGTAAAACTAGGATCCAGTAGTAAAATAAACCTGGCAACACAATTCCCTCGAGCATATAGAAGGTAAGATAAGATTTATATAATTGCATAATCCCTACTTTGTATGAACCTGCTAAGAAAACGTGTTTAACGTTTATATTAAATGGATTCATAACATTATATATTTATAATTGGATGTTGGTATACCTGAGATTAATAACTAAACCAACTCACAGGCACTATCGATCCCATGGGTTTATGGCCACGCGGACATAAGCTCTACACATATCCCTATAATCTACTTCCCTCAAACCATAGTTAATGTTATTCTCCCGCCTCATTCTTGGTCTGCCAACTGGGCGTTTTTCGTCTGGTTTTCCTTAAAGAAGATTCCATGCATGTCTTTCATTCCCATTCGTGCCACATGTCCTGCCCATCGCAGTCTATAAAACTGAACTGTTCTTATTATATCTGGCTTCCTATAAAGATCATGTAGTTCACTGTTATGTAGTCTTCTCCATTCACCTGTCTATTCATCTCTCTTTGGTCCAAAAATGTTCCTAAGAACTTTATTCTCAAATACCCGTAACCCGTAATCTCCTTTCCTCCGTTAAAGTAAGTGTCCATGTTTCGCATCCATATAATATAACTGGTACATTAATAGTTTTATATATTTTCAGTTTAACGTTTTTTGAAAGAGTTGGAACGTCAAGAGTCTCTGCAATGCATAATAGCACGCATTTTTCAGAATTGAGGACAATGTATTAATTTCTTTGTGCGTCTAATTCCTATTTGTGATTATTGTTCCTAGGTATTTGAATTCAGCCACTTCCTCAAAATTTTCCTCATTTGTCATTAGCTGTCCATTTTCATTATGTATTGTATTTCTATGTGTGACTATATATTTATTTTTATTGATGTTTACTTCCAGTTCAAATTTCTTAGCGTTACTCAATATAGTGTGCGTGTTGGCCCTTAGTATCTCCTCGCTATCGGCCAATAGTACATCATCAGCATAAACTAACAGCTTATTAATACCATTGAGTTGTAAGCCTTCCTCATCCTCTAAAGATTTGATGGCATGCTCTAGTACAAAATTAAATAGTAGAGGGGATAGTGCATCTCCTTGCTTCAAACCACTGTGGATATCAAAAATATCCGAAAACTGCCTACTCTCACCCTACTCTTTGTACCATTTAGACACATTCGTATAAGTCCTTGGCAAAGTTGGCAAGTGAAACTATTTAAATAAATAATTTATTTCATATGAATTAACTTATAAATCAATCTCACATAGAAGAGCACGTTTACTAGCAAGAATGCCTCTAAGAGCAATGCTATTTTATAGACGTGAAAAATCCTAAAAGTTGTGGTGAAGACTATGCATCGCTTTACTGTGCCGCAAGCTGGAACCAATGGAATTCCACATACTAGTGATTTCGAGATGGGGTTTAACCGTCGTCGCCATGGCATAGTCGGTGAGTCGCTACCTTCCACTCCGGCGACCCGGGGTCCGATTCACCGCGGGATAAGGGTATGTTAAAACTCCACCTTTTGTCGGGGTTGTGTCCCGTCTTGTGTTTGTATATGGAAAACAGATAAAAATGTTAACAAATGTAAACAAAAAGGCAGAAACAGTAAAAACAAAAGAAAACGAAAAAAATCCCGTCGCCGTACGTAATCGGTAGGTACCCTACCTTCCACTCCGGCGACCCGGGTTCGAATCCTGGGCGGGGTAAAGGTATTTTAAAACTCCACCTTTTGTCTGGGTGTGTGTCCCTGCCCTTGTGTCTGATGTGTGGATAAGATAAAAAGTTAACAAATGTAAAACAAAAGGGAGAACCGTATAAACAACAGAAAAACGAAAAAAGTCCGTCGCCGTGACGTAGTCGTAGAGTACCTACCTCCACTTCCGGCGACCCGGGTTCGATTCCTGGTCGGGGTAGGGTCATTTTTAAATATCCACCTTGGGTCTGTATGTGTGGGTGTGTGTCTTGTCCTTGTGGTCCTAGTGATAACAGGAAACTAAAGAAAGTAAACAAACAGTGAAAAAAAAAAAGAAAACAAGAAGAAAAAACCAATAAAAACGGAATAAAAGTAAATGTAAAAAAAAAGAAACTTTGTTTCCCTCGCTCCGTGCGTAATCGGGGTAGGTACTACTTTTCCGGCACCCGGTTCGTTTCCCGGCAGCTAGGGAGTTTAATATCACCTTGGTCTGAGTGTGTGTCCTGTCTTTCTGTTTGTATGTGGAATAAGATAAAAGGTTAATAACTAAAAAACGAAAAGGAAGAACAGTATAAAAAATAAAACGAGAAGAAGAATTTTTTTAAAAAATAACTGTCTCGCACGTTTCACGGCGTAGTTGTACAGCCGAGTCGATGTAATTAATGAGAAATGAGTATGCCTCCTAGAATAGAGATCAGAGAACATGGCCCCAGTGCAATTAATAAATAGCACAGATAGGATAACAAAACCAGTACAAACTTGCTTAAATAAGAAACTTTTAGCTTTAACATGGTTTACTAATACTATACTTTAATTTGTATTAAATTTTAGTTCGAAGTTCATTTCGTATATCGCCATTGCAATCCCTTCTCCAATGGGCCCAAAAATCACGTAAGATTTGATTTCAAGATTAAATGTTTTGTTTATCATTCTTCAGTAGCCACGTTTCCACAGCCAATTACAACTGCCTATACTGTATTATACAGCTAATTTTAGGTAATGGAGACAAGTTACTTTTGAGAGCATTCTATGGCATAGTAGGCCTAAACTACAATGCACGCATAAATACGTAAAAAACATAACAATAAATAACCCCAATAACCTACTTTTTTTAGAATTTACAAAGAAAAAAAACTTTAGTACAAAATAATACAGATTACAGCTTAAAGCTTCTCGCAAGACAGTATTAGAATGGCAATAAAGCATGGACAATACAAGAAGAAATAAAACCGAATAAAACAGCAAATGAGATACAATGTTACGCCCCGTAGAGCAGCTATACAGAGTAGACCACAAATAAATGAAGAAATCATGGAGAGTTGACGTTAACCAATTCTCCATCATAAAGAAAACTACCAGAACCTTGAAAGCCATCTTCAACGAATGCCATCTCACGATTCCAAAGCCATACGCGTTACTGTCCCAAACACAACGCGCTGGGACGTCCAAAAAGCGCTGGAGGAAAATTCTCTTGAACCGTACGGCACATGCCGATACTTGCATGGATGATGATGAGAGGAATAATGATATAAACTATTTAACCTATACTAATGTATCTATAAGATAAAAGAGAAAAATAAATGGAGACTTTTGAATCGAAGAAAACAAAAGATTTAGCATTGGTGAACCAGAACTAATATTTAATTTTGGACGGGAGAAACAGTGAAATCTTGACCCGATCAATATTTAGGAATTACAATAAATAAAAATTGAAGTTATGAAGAGGATAAGAATAGAATATAATGGAAAATTGCATTTGCTGCCCATGTAATATTGAAGGATAAAAATATAAAGTAATAAAAATAAAATAATCTATATTATCCAAGTGTTAAATCATCACTCTTTACGGTGCAGAACTTTGGTTCATTAACAACAAAAACAATAAATATCTTTTTGGCAACGGCAATGGATTTTAAAAATCGAAGGTCATAGGAATTTCAGAAGAGGACAAATTAGGAACTACTCAGTTATGAGGGAGAAAATAAAGGTTGAAGACACTATGTAAATTATATTAAAAACTCAGCAATTAATATGGTACAACATTTCCCGCGAATGGATAGATCGACTACCAAAATGTGTTTTGGAATGAACACCCGAGGGAAGATCGTGGCAGATCAAGACCTAAATTTCCTGGAGTCAGGGAATATATTTATACTGAAGGAGACACATCTACCAACCATTAGATTGGATGGACCGACATTGGATGAGGAATCGGACGATATCAATACATTACATACATTAAATAACCGATATATATATATATATATTATACAACAATTTAATCTTGATTGAAGTCCAAAATAAGCTTTTACCATTAACTCATACTATTAAGATACAAGAAGAACCATTTTAATAGTAACTTTATGCTGCAGAAAACCACACGTGCTGGAACTAGTCAGAATAAATTCTTTTGCTTAATGGCAGACTATATACATTCGGGGATATCTGATTAACTATTACATCAAGTTCGCATTGCTCGCTCCTTAGCACTTCTTTGATCTTGAGGCACTATATTGCATTTTAACTGCCCTTTCTGCCGCCTTACTAAATATACATTCTTAATTGCTCTTTCTCTCAGTACCAAATATCCATTACAATTCTCCCTATCAGTTTGCTGTTTACCGAATTTTACTTCATTACATCTTCAATTTCCATAATATTATTCAGTATCTAATGAAAATGACAAAGGAGGATACATTTGAAGAAGTGACTAGGAACAATAACAAAAATAGGAATGAGATGCACAAAGAAATTAAACATAGGCCTCCAATTCTGGAATGTATACTATTATGCATTACAGGGACTCTTGTCATCCTAACTCTTAAAAAAAAAAGTTAAACGGAAAATGTGTAAAACTATTATTCTCCTAGTTATATGGATGCGAAACAAGTTAGTAAAACAGTATATAAAGGGTTAATCAACTTAGAATTATTATTGAACTCAATAGGGTCTTCTCTTCCCTAAGCTTTCTTTACCAAATTTGGAGTCTTACTTTAAGGGAGGAAAACATATTACTTTTGGACCAAAGTGAGATGAACAAATATGTGAATGGAGAAAAATAGATAACAGTGAGCTACAAAATGATCTTTAGGCAAAACCACATATAATGCGAAACAGTTAAATCTCATATACCTGCGATGGAGAGGACATTGGGTACGAAAGGAGAATGAAAAGATGGACATGCAAACAATGTTTAGGAAAACCAGAGGGAAAGCACCCATTTGTGGGTCAAGAATGAGGTGAGAGAGAAATATTAATAAAGATTTTGAGGAAAATGAATTCTACAGAGTAATGACAAATGAGGGAAATTTTGAAGAAGTGGCTGAATTCAAATGCCTAGCAACAACAATCACAAATAGGAATGCGATGCACAAAAAGATTGAACATATGCTCAATTTTGTAAATTCGTGCTATTATTCATTACAAGACTCCTTTCAAAAAATGTTAAACTTAAAATATATAAAAACTGTTATTCTCCCAGTTATATTGTATGGATGCGAAACATGGACTCTTACTTTAAGGTAGGAGAAAATGTTACGAGAATAGAGTTTTTAGGGAAAAAATTGGATCAAATAGAGATTAACAGACAGATGAATGGGAAAAACTACATAACAGTGAACTGCATGGTCTTTATAGGAAGTCAGATACAATAATAAGAGTTAAGTCTCGTAGCCTGCGATGGGCAGGACATATGGCACGAATGGGGAATGAAAGACGTGCATGGAAGCTTCTTGTGGGAAAACCAGAGGAAAAACACCAGTTGATAGATCAATAATGAGGTGGGAAAATAACATTATCCATGATTTGAGGGAAGTATATTTATACAGGGAGTGACTGGAAAACATCAGTTCAGGATAGGGATGGTTGGAGAGTATATAATGTCCGCGCGGCCATGAGAGTCTGGTTCAGTAGTCCGAGTGAGTTAGTATAAATACATGCTTCATGCATATAAGAAGGATATGAGTGTAGGCAAAACATTGGACAGTTAAGGTCATGATGAAGGTATTAAACTGACAGGTGTTAAACAAAGTGTGTGGGAAGCGCAGTGCAGACCATTCGACTTGTACAAACATTATCATGAGTTATATTAAGCCATGTTTCAGACGGAAAATAAAAGATGACCTAGAAACTAACCCTTGGTTAAATGAAGACCATGTTCTGGATTAAAATTACAACAAAGTTAAGTTACATAAAACTCCAGTAAGAGATGGATACTGTCAGCTGTGAAATATATCTAAATATTTTAAATAAAGTTTAAATAAGGCTAATATATAGAGGGGTTTCTGAAGATATTCTGTAAATGATTTTACATATTTAGGATCACTTCTTAATATAGACCCGGCGTCTAGATACTCAGTATGAGCGCGCCTCTCTTTGTGTGAGTTTTTCGATCCCTTAGTTGCATACATAAAACGGTATGTACTCTCTGATCAGTGGGGTATAGGGCATTTTACGTCACCAGTTATATTTCTACTATAGATACGCATTTTGAAACGCACAGTACTGAACTGTTTGAATTTTCTCTCATCTATATTCAGTGCGGCATCGGCCCTATCAAAAGTACGTAAACCCTGCTGTCATACACTTAATGACTCCTCAAACTAAATTTAAAAAATGCATCTTAATTGCAAATGGAAAAATTACAATGAAATTTGATTCAGACTATTAAAAATGTATTACCAATGTATAAAAACATTAAAAATAAATGCGAAGTATAAGTCTTGATAGTAAAGCTTGGCAGGAACTTCAGAAGAAGGTTATGGTCCAAATAGGGCTGTTGAGTCAAATATGATGGTGATGATGATGGTGATTATATCTGTGAAGATAGTAGGTGGAGAATGTGAAGTAATGATGAAATTGAAAAATATATTGTATGATTTACCAAAGCAAGAAGACAAGAAAGTTGTGAAATGTTAAACGAATGTCAAAAGAGCGTCCATCAAAGGTAATACCAAACACAAAATGTACAGAAAGAGAAAAGAAGGCGTTAAAAAAGTAAATGGATTGATGAGTAGAGAAGAATATTAGAACAATGGGAGCGAGAATCTGGAGTCAGGGAACTTTAGATCAGGCTTTCTCAAGTGGGCGCTGGAGGCCTTCAGGGGGAGAAAGAAGACCCGCACGAAAATCGTGGGCATTGTTGCTATCTAGGAAGGCGTTGGCCGTTTTTAAAAATGTTGAACATTATGGTTACCTGATATTTTAAACTGAAATTAAATGAAGTATACTCTTTATTATAAAGATCCCTAAGGGACAAGAGAAGCGGAAAATTTCTTGGATTATCTCCAATCCCCACTCACACTGCTCGAGCGAAGAGAAACATTCCAGCTGGCCACTTTATTATTTTAGATACCTGCTAAAAAATGCCTGTTTTGACAATTCTAATTATACTTTTAATGTTCATTACTATCGACCATTCTTTTTTAACATTTATTTTGACATGATAAAATCTTGGAAACAAATAACAATTGGGGGTATTAACTTGGAAATCTAATAATAACAACATTAACTTTTGCAGATGACCAGATGTTAGTACAAGCAGAGCAAAATCAGAAGACGAATTACAAAGATGCTATATAAAACTAAATAAAATATCAAAAAAAATACAAACATGGAAATATCATCAGAAAAATAAAAAAACAACGGCTTTCAAGGCGATCAACCAGTTCCGACAAAGATACTATTACAAAATAAACCAATTGAATAAGTGACAAAATATAACTTCCTAGGTTGCGAAATATCATAACACAACGGAAACAGACATAAATAATGAACTAAATAAGTTTAATTATCTACCAGGAACACTAAAAATAACTTTGAAAAATAGATAGATCATCGGTTGATTAATGTCTTTGACATCGTCCGATTCCTGATAGCCAATTTTGTCGGTCCATCCAATCTTCTGGTTGTAGGTGTTTCTCCTTCATATATAAACATATTCCTTGACTCCAGGAGGTTTTTAGGTCTTCCTCTGCCTCGTCTTCCCTCAGGTTTCCATTCCAAAACAGATTTTGGTAGTCGACTCTCTCCATTCGCTGGACATGTCCGTACCATCTTAATTGCTGAATTTTAATATAATCTAAAATAGGTCTTCAATCTTCATTTTCTTCCTTATAATTGAGTTCCTATTTTTTCTCTTCTTGAAATTCTTGCGGCCCTTCATATAAAATCCATTTCCGTTGCCAAAAGATGCTTATTGTTTTGAAAAATAAAGCTAGAAGAAAGACTCTATAATGAAATTATACAAGAAAAATGGCAGTTCCCGTTATTACTTACGGATCCGAAAACATGGACAATGACAACACAACAATCTGTCAGAATCCAAGCTGCTGAAATGAAATTCCTCAGGCCAATAGCAGATATCACACAACAGACAAAATCACAACACAGAAATAAGACAGAAACTAAACGTAAAGGAAGTAAACACAACCATAAGTGAAATACAGAACAAACTGGAAAGAACATTTAGGAAGGATGGATGAGAACAAAATACCAAAATCAGCATACAACTATTCACCAAGAGGAAGAGGATGTTTGGAAGACCAACGAAAAGATGGAAAGAGCTGCAATTTGGAGCCGGAATAGGCTATCAAAGCCAAAACCGTGAAGAAGAAGAATATCATGTTTGAACACCGTTGAGGTTAAAATTACTTCAAGTAGGAAAGCCAGAGAGAAAACGCCCAGTTGGTAGACCAAGAATGAGGTGGGAGAATAACATTAACTATGATTTGAGGGAAGCAGATTATATAGGGAATGATTGGAAAGCACTAGCTCAGGATAGGGATGTATGGAGAGCTTATGTCCGCGCGGCCATGAACCTACGGGTTCGATAGTGCCAGTGAGTAAGTAAGTAAGTTAGAAAAATCGTTGTACCTGTGTATTACACAGTCATCCTCAACTATAATAAATATGTGTAATCTTTGTTATATTATTAAAATTCAAAGCTTTTCGAAGACATGCTTCATCTTCAGGAACTTTCTTGATACTGAAATTATTTGCATATTTTATTTATTTTTCATAAAACATAAAATAATTTCAGTATCAAGAAGTTCCTGAAGATGAAGCATGTCTTCGAAAAGCTTTGAATTTTAATAATATAACAAAGATTATAACATATATTATTATAATAGGACGACTGTGTAATACACAGGTACAACGATTTTTATAATTTAAAAAATTCTAATTTTTTTAAGCTATTGTTAGTTGTTGTAGGTTTGAACTCTGCAATAGGAAATGGCACATTTAAAAACAATAACTGCAATTGCTGTTTTAAGAGCACATCTTAAAATTTCATAATGTTTTTAATAGATGATAAGGTTAAACATTTTGGGGGACGCTAGAAATGTTTGATTCTCAAAGTAGGCGGTAGGTGAAGTAAGTTTGAGAAGCTATGCTTTAGATCGTGTACGTAAGGAGGAATGCTCTTGCTCTTGTTAAGGAGGCCAAATATTACATCGACTTGCAGCGTCAGGGAGCGCGTAAGTCTATTCAGCATAAAACATTAAATAAATGAGACCCAAGTTCGTTTATAAACTTGACAACACCACTTACAATTCATACTTTAAAATGCCACTAATGAACCGATATAATTGGAGGGCTCTTCTGATTGTAAAAATAAAGTAATATGTTCTAGTAAACAAGTAATTGCCGACAGCGGCGTTTTAAGTTATTTGAGGGTGTCTGAAGTAATATAAATAACTATTAAGTTTATTGTCTAGTCATATGTTACGTATTTTGGAGGACAAGTTATATTGCGGTCGTATACTTTACGCAAATCCTCGAGGTTAAAACTCAGAAGGAGGTGTCGATACGGTTAGGAGGGATGAGAGATAGGTTTATTGCTTTTAAGAAACTTCAAACTAAAAAAAAAAAAAATGTAGCCTCCAAAAACATAGCGGGCAGCTAGAGATATTATTGACCTCGAATAACTTGGAAATAAGATAGTCATGTAAAAGGCCACGCCCTAAATCTAGTAGGCCTATATCGACTTGCACATGTAGCCTATAGAGGTGTGTCAAAAGATTTATTTTATCCAATTAAAAGTTTGTATAAAAATTGTAATGGCGACGGAAAAATAAGTCAAATCCACGACTTTCTAAATATTTATATATAAAATGTTATGTAAGTTAAAAATCAAGCAAGTTTAGCGAGTGCTCCCCGATAGTCAAAGCAAGTGGGGCGAGTGCTCCCCGATAGTCAAAGCAAGTGGGGCGAGTGCTCCCCGATAGTCAAAGCAAGTGGGACGAGTGCTCCCATATAGTCAAGAGTAAGTAGGGCGAGTGCCCTATCCGTAGACCATACAGAGTAAGAGGGACAAGTGCTCCCCGATAGTCCAAAGTGCGTGGAGTGAGTGTTCCCATTAAGAGGGACGTATAAAAGAAGATCCGCATTATTAAACTTAGTCGTGGGTTTGACCGTTTCTTCTTAGCCAATTTATAAGGGCAAAGTGTATATTTTACTATTGAGAGAAAAGAAAATTAATAAAATCCTTCTGTCACGTCACCTAAAATTAGTTTGATCACTATTTGCCTTAAATAGTTCCTTATCTATCACCGGTTAAAATCATAAGTCCAGCCCGACCCTGAAGATACTCTCAGCCATTCCCGGTACACTAATTACAAAATTCCGAAGTAGTTTTCCCTTAGTTTAATCATTGATATACAAAATGAGGATAGAATATAAATGTACAGAAAACAGAATAATATATGTGTTATTAAATTATATATGGAATTATTAAAAACCGAGCGAGAGCGAGGTTTTTAATTTCCGAGATTCTGTAAACAGTTACCGTAACAAACGTCCGTTAATAATATATGTCAAATTGGGAAAACAATTAGTGAAGGAAGAAAAGTAATTGGAATGTTAAATTCAGTGATATGGAGTAAAATCATTACAAATAAAACCAAGAGATTGATATTTAAATAATTAGTACAAGGTGCAGAGACCTGGACTCTAGGTAGATACCAAGCAAAAATTATTGACAACAGAGATGAAATTTTGGCGAAGAGCATCAAGAAAATCAAGAAAGGAGAAAATTCCGAACCAGAAAATTAGAGAAATAATGAATGTTAAACATAATAATATTATATACGTAATAGAAGAACAAAATTGAAATGGTATGGACATCTGAAGAGGATGGAGAATAATAGAATCCTAAAAAAAATATGCGGATTGGAATGCTGAAGGCAGGAGAGGAAGAAAGAAACACTGGGAACAGTGGATAGATGAAGTGGATCAGTAGACATCTTAAAGAAGAAGATGCTGAGGATAGAAATCTGTGGCGGGGCCAAATATATATTGGCTGAAGGATAACTACTGTAATGTAGAGAAAGTTCTTAATAAAAAATTTTGTAGAAAAAAAGGAAATATATCTTACACTGCCAAAACTTTAACTCCTCCATGTAAGAGTATGAGCATACGTACCAAGGAGCAATCAGTTTATGGGAATATTTGAAATTTGCAGATTGTCTCTCATGTATCCAACCAAGAGCGCTTGATCGACCGTCAAATTGCATTATCTCAGGTCGCATCGGGACTTCATGTCTGGTTTAGCTCCGCGCTGAATATTAAATTAAGAAATTATTACTCGTTTTGATGATGTCCTCTTGCGGAAAGCACCGAAACTAACCGCATTATTCCTAAACTGGGATACAATTAATACTCAGACACAACTAGGCTTTATATGCAACAAAATACATGACTGACCACCTTCGTTCGACATTAAAATTTGCCAAATTCAATCGTCGTAGTTTTTTATGTCAATCAAACGTCCGTGTAAATCAGGTTCAAACTCATTTCGTATATTATCAAACCCTTCACATGGTCTATACACCTTACCATTGCTTAAATACAAACGTTTTAATGAATTCCGAGATTAAATATATTAGTTCTGTTCTTATATCTTCGTTTTTCTTTTTATCGGTCCTTTGGTATCCTGCCATTGCTCTCAACATCTTCATTTTACGTATTGCGATGAATGAACAGAGCATACCAAGAAGAATGTATAATTATAAACCAAAAGGGAGAAGAATGTTGGGAAGATCATTGAAGAGATGAAAGAACCAATTCGACCTATAATGAGATTGGAACAGGCTTAATCCTTGTTGTTGATGGTGATGATGTTGATGATGAATCCCGAAGGAATGTAGCTACTGAGATTGTTCTTATGAAAATACCGTGTGGCCAAAAAGTCGGTTGACAAATGGGAAAGTTTGGCTGATGTTAAAATGTTACAACTAACTACACTGATTGAATTGTCATGTTCATGGGTTTCATTTCAGAGCAAACGCAGATGTTCAAAGTGATATCTATCCACCTGGAGACAATATGTCACTCGATTACTAAATTCAGCACTCACATTTGAAAGTGTATCTGGTGAAATATCCGAATGATATTACTGATTTGGTCTGTCAAGTCTTCCAGTGATGCGGTCAGAGTCTGGAGCACATGTTGTTTTACATATCCCCAAAGAAAGAAGGGGTGTTAAATCAAGTGACCGTGCAGGCCAAGGCCTTGGGTCACCCCGTCCAATCCACTGATATCGAAATTTCCTATTCACATTGCAGGTCATCCAGAAAGTGTGGTAGAGTAGAGTTCAGAACTTCACTGTAAGATGCCGCTTCTGAAACTCATCTGCAGCCTCTCTCAAAGTTCGATGGTTATCATAAGTAATGCCACGAGTGATTTCCAAATGATTGATAAATTCACGACTCACGAAGTGAAGAGTGAACTTATCTAGAGAATTTGGAAATCAAGAGTTGCATTTGTTAGGACTATTTAACGAATAAAATTAAGCTGATTACTCACAAATCATTGTTTAACTATAGTTATTTTAAAATATTTATATATTTAATGTAATTGGCGATGTTTGAAAACAAATCAGAAATGTGAGGTAATGTTCATTCACTGCTGCTTGATCATAGTATTTATTGCCAAATAAGATCACAATATTGTAAGAGTGCACCCAAGTGGAGAAATAATGAAACACATCAAACTATATATCATAATCAACATTACGGGTTATTCATTTATTTTTTAGTAAACAACTCCGTAAAATCAAGGAATCTTTTCATTATTTGCTATATTCAATGTATTTGTTGGAGAAAAACAATGCTTTGACCTGTTCACAACATTAAAAATGAGGAGCATTCTTTATCACAAAAGCAGGAGCTGATAAAGAGAAATCGATGAAGATCGAGGTGAAACACGACTGTCATTGGTTGTAAAACAACATTAATTGAAACGTGACTGGTCATTGACTAGCATTTGTGGCATCAGTTAAATAGTCACCACAAAGCAATACTAATTCAACTCTTTATTCTGGAGTAAGCATGAATGACTTCAATGTCTTATCTAATGTTGTAAACTTCTTCTTTGAAAGTTTCTTCTGATACAGTACATCTGTCAGAAACACTGTAAAATCCATTATTACTCATTGTTGTATTAATTATTTTATTTTTATTTTATTGTTTCGTTGTTACCATGTTTCCAGAATCAAAAATAATACATAAAATAGCACATTCTTGTTATTGAGAAAACTTCCATTTGTCAACCGACTTTTGGGCCACACGGTATTTAAAAAAAAAGAAAATACAAAATTTTCATCTTCATCTGGTAGACACAGAAAATGACTATTTTGCACGATAGTGCTCTCGTACTTACAGCAGTGGCGACCATGATTGAAAGTTCAATTTCCTAAATTTCGGGGTTGCCAACCGATAAATAACTAAATAATTATACTGTAATATTAAAAATTACCAACCAAGTGCGGGAAGTAAAACCACTGCCTTTTATGTATACTACGTACAATGTATATACAAAAATATATTCAAAAGGTAATGTTAATGGACCGCTCGAATGGACCTAATTTCAATTGCTTGTTACTGGCAAACGGTTGAAGATAGAAACTTAAAACAACGTTCATATTACAGAAAAACTCACCAAGTTTTGATATCCAGATCACCACATCTCTATATGAGCCCCAGCAGTCACTGTGACGATATCAAAGCGATGAACAATTTTATGCCAAGTACGTTGGAGTATGTCTTCTGGAATGTTCTCAATAGCCTCTATGATGCGCTCACGAAGATCACGAAGGTCTTGACTGGGTGTGTGTAAACTTTATCTTTGTCATAGCCCCAGAGAAAGAAATCCAGTGGTGTTAAATCGGGAGACTCGGGGGCCACGCGATTGGTCCTCCCCTACCAATCCAACGGCCAGGGAAATGTTGTCCAAAGTCGTACGACTTCATTGGACCAGTGGGGAGGAGCACCATCTTGCTGGAAAAACGATGTTAGAGCTGCAGTTTTCAAATTTGTGGAAAGAAGAACTGCTCCAGCATGTCAAGATATGTGGTACCACGAACAGTTTTCTCGGCGAAGAAAAACGGTCCAATGACCTTATTATGTGACAAACTGCACCAAACATTCATCTTCGGACTATCACGAACATGCTCTTGAATAGCGTGAGGATTCTCCGATCCCCAGATCCGCACATTATGCCGTTTACCTTGCCTGACAAATGGAAAGTGGCTTCGTCCGAGAAGAAAATCTTGGTCATGAAGTCAGGATCAGCGCCGAGACGGTCCAGCATCGTATTGGCGAATTCCACTCGTTTCGGCATGTCATTCGGCTCCAGACGTTGCACTAACTGCACTTTATATGCGTGCAGTTTGAGGCGTTTGTGGACAATCCGTTGTAATGTCGATTTTGGTATTTGAAGTTCCCGCGAAGCTCTTCTTAATGACTTCCGGGGGCTTCGCTCAAATGCGGCTTGAACATTTGCTACCATTTCATCGGATGCTCTGCGACCACCACCATGCTTCTTCAACACAGATCCTGTAGCTAATAATGTATCACGCCACTTCTTTATGCTTCTAGCAGTTGGAGCATCACGGTTAAAAACACACGCCGGAACTCCCTTTGAACTCTAATGATTGATTTAAACTCCGCATACCACAAAACAGCTTGCGCTTTCATCTGCGGAGTCGCCATTTTCACAAACAATTAAATCTAAGAACGAGAAACGTATCTTTGTGCCATCTACCGACAGGATTCGAACTTGGTGAATTTTTCTGTACTATGAACGTTGTTTTAAGTTTCATCTTCAACCGTTGCCAGTAACAAGCAATTGAAATTAGGTCCATTCGAGCGGTCCACCCTGTACATTATACGAAACAAATCACTGCATTTTAAATTAACTTTATTTCAAACAATATATATATTGTTCAATGCCACCCGTTTGTCATTCGACATTTCAGGTATTCTCTCCTGGCACTGGCGTATTGTTAACCCATTTCTGAGGTTTGGGGCGCCTGGAAGGCGGGGATACACTGCCCCAATGATATGATAGGTGATGACGATAGGTAATGATGCGCCAGGAGAGGCCTTAAACCTAAACTTAATCTAATGGGGAGAATATGATATTGATGATAATGATGGCCAGATGATGTTCGGGGACCGTTTGGGCCTTAAAGTATCCTGACATTTGTCTTACAGGTGAGGAAAAACCCTGTAAAAACTTCGCCCAGGAAACTTGTTCCGAGCGGGGATCGAACCCGGGCCCGCTGCGTCACAAGGCAACACGCTACCTCGAGACCACAGCGGTGGACTATTTGAAACAATATAAAACAATAAATACGTACTTGCTGCGATTTTATCACTAATTGGTCTCAGGTCTTCCTGTAGTTTCGACTAATAAACATTGCCCACACTGTTAACGTTAGTCAATTATTTATAATGAACGCAAATATTTCCAACAAAGATGTTATTATTTTAATATTATTTATTATTTTGAAAACGCCATCGCGCAAAAAAGAATGTACAACGCAAGTTTGTGAAATGTTTTGCAGAATTTCGGAAATTAAAAACCGAGCGATAGCCAGGTTTTTAAACATTTTCCCCGATTCTATAAAAACCAGTTAGCAACCTTGCATCGTTATATAAGGAAAGTATTAATGCAAAGAAACTAGTAGTTATAAAAGAACATGCTTTGCTTTCTTATCAGTTAATGTAGAGTGAAGTAATGTCTGATATAAACGTAGACATTTAGTTTCCTCTCTTCTCTTTTATAACTTGACAAGGTTTGTGTTTTTCTTCAACGTTTCTCCTAACTCACTTTATTGTAGTTTTAATCTCTGATTTTTTTCGTCTTCCTTCAGATATATTTTTCCCGACGTTTTCATTATTTGCTCAAGTTATCTGGGATGTTCTTTCTTCTCTTACAGGTATTCTCATTATTGCACTGCAGCCTTTATCTCTGGTTACCTTTTATAGTCCAATTTACTATTCTAATAAAGTTCCTGCGTTACTTCCTTATAATTAAGAGGAAATATAATAATTGTCCCAGACACAACTGTTTCCAATTGTTTATATTGCTAATTAAAAAGTAAAATATAACGAGATAATTGAATTTACTCCTCTTTATTCAATTCTAGAATTGCTCCAGAATAATTTTGGTATTTTGTTACTGCGTTTCATAGAATTCCGTAACTCATTACATGCCATTTAATGAATTCAAAATAAATGAACCCATTGAGAGTGTTCTCATGAAAATACTCTTTCATTTTTTCTACAAATCTTCATCAATCCTACTTTCTTTCTTTCGTTCTTTCTTTCTGTCTTTCTTTCTTTACTATAGCTTAACCTCTCCCTTTGTAGGTACTTTTACAAACCCTACGTCACTTGAGTCTTCCTATAAGATTCTTCTTCTTCTTCGTCACGGTATAGGCTATATTTACTAGCCTGTTCCGGCTCCAAATTGCTGCTCTTTCCATCTTTTCTTTGGTCTTCCCAGACTTCTTCTTCCTCGTGGTGAATAGCTGTATGCTACCTTTGGTATTCTATTCTCGGTCATCTTTGCCAACTGTTCTTTCTAGTTTGTTCTGTATTTCATTATTGTTGTGTTTAATTCCTCTACTTTTAGTTGTTGTCTTATTGCTGTGTTGTGTTTTTTGTCTGTTCTTTGATATCCTGCTATTGGTCTGAGGAATTTAATGTCAGCAGCTTGTATCCTGGCAGACTGTTGTGTTGTCACTGTCCATGTTTCGGATCCATAAGTAATAATAGGAACTGCCATTGTCTTGTATAATTTCATTATAGAGTCTTTCCTGGCTTTATTTTTCAAAGTTCTTTTTAATGTTCCTGTTATATAATTAAACTTATTTAGTTTGTTATTTATATCTGTTTTGCGCTGTGTATGATATTTCGAAACCTAGGAAGTTATATCTTACCACTTGTTCTATTGGTTTATTTTCTAATATTATCTTTGTCCGAACTGGATGAGCGTCCTTGAAGGCCATTGTTTTTTTTTATTTTTCTGATGATATTTCCATTTTGTATTTTTTTATATTTCATTTAGTTTATATAGCATTCTTTGTAGTTCGTCTTCTGTTTGTGCTATTAAAATCTGGTCATCTGCAAAGGCTACTGTTTTTATTACTATATTTCCTAAGTTAATTCCCCCAGTCGTCATTTGCTTCCATGATCTTATCAAGTCAAAATAAATGTTAAAAAGAGTGGTTGATAGTGGACAACCTTGTCTAACTCCTCCTGTTATATGTATTAGTTCTTTTATTTATTTTTATTTTTGTTTTCTCACACATGTTCTTAATTACTGCTATCAAGTAATTCCTTTTTCACTTAATATGTTCCATAATTTTGGTCTAGACACTTTACCAAATGCCTTCTTATAATCTATAAAGAGGCTGTGTGTATCTAAGTTGAATTCTCTTCGCTTCTCTATTATCTTGCTATAAGATAAGATAAAACAATAAAAGAGTTGTGTGATTTGTGGCAGACGAAAGACAAACTCTCAAATTTTGTAAAGCAATGGCAGTGTACTTCCACGTGTGCACCTCTTGTCGTCCGCAAATCATCTAATACGGTAGACAGGGTACAATCTGTCAATACGTATTATCATGATACCATAAAACACATTGCGCTTTCTACTGGTTTGACGTCATTGTAGATTATACCTAAATCAAACAAGCAAAAAAACAAACAAACGTAAAAGGAATTTGCAAATGCGTACTAAAGAACATTTTAAAAATATCAAAAATTGTGAAATTGAAAAATCAGCAATTGCTGCGCATAGTTTATTAGAACATCATAAAATTAATATAAATGCAAAACTTTTGAAACAATTGGATAAACCATTAGAATTAACAGTTTGGGAGAAGATATTCATACAAAAGAACAAATATCGATCGATGAACTTCGATATTCCTGTAGAAAAAAAATTGATTTCAAAATTTATAAACCCAACCAAAGATCGTAGCACTAGAGGTAACCATGGAGAAATCAACAAACAAAGAATTAATTTCAAATTGTATGAGGTGAGTTATTAAAAATAAGTTCTCCACTCAATATTAATGATATAACCTCATAATGTTTACTTCCCAACATTAATTTAAATATAAAAAGAGAGTTTGTCTTCCGTCTGCCACAAACCACACAACTCTAACTTGTGTAGTTTTCATCTTATAGGAACTTCAAGAAAACCACATTAATTTTTTTTCACAGAGTATTTTTCCATTTAATTAAATATGTACCTTAATCTGCTACAGGGACTTTACCGTATACAGGGCAAAAGCCCTGAATATTGACAGCCATACCTCGAGCAGTTCCTAAGTTGTAAGTACAACAATGTTAAAAGTGAATAGATAATGAAGTAAAGCATTCAATACATTTATCATAAGTAATGCCACGAGTGGTTTCCAAATTATCAATAAATTCAGGACTCACGAAGTGAGGAGTGAATTTATCTAGACTATTTAACTCATGCCCCAAATGGGAGTCAATGACCAATCACGTTACAATGCGTTTTTATTTACAACCAATCACAGTCGTGTTTCGCCTAGAATTTACCAACTAAAGTTTACCATAATAAAGAAAGCACCTACTTTTTAACATTCTGAGTAGGTCATAACATTATTTTGCAGTGACTGACTGAGTCACAAAGAAATACGGTTACCAGATTGTGTATATAGTGCATTAATGTCAACATATACCGCATGCGGGAATTAATATAAAAACATTTGTAGCAATTGATTATACTGCCAAAAAAAAAGAAACCACTGTTTGCCCTTTCTTAAATGTATTTTTTCCCAGAAAAATATAATTGTCATATTTACATCATAGGACATCGGAAATGAATTAATATACAGTTTGATGTGTTTAATTTTTCTCCACTAGAGTGCATTCTTACAATATTGCGTTCCTTTGGCAATAAATAATATGATCTGGTTGCAGTGACGAACAAAGGAAGCAAATGAAGCGTACCAATCGTTTCTCATTTGTTTTCAAACATCGCCGTTTACATTAAATATAGCCTATTTATATTTTAAAATAACTATATACCGACTGCGATGGGCAGGACATGTTGCGCGTATGGGGAATGAAAGACGTGCATGAAAGCTTCTTTTAGGAAAGCCAGAGGGAAAACGCCCAGTTGGTAGACCAAGAATGAGGTGGGAGAACAACATTAACTATGATTTGAGGGAAGTAGATTATACAGGGAATGATTGGAAAGCATTAGCTCAGGATAGGGATTTATGGAGAGCATATGTCCGCGCGGCCATGAACCTACGGGTTCGATAGTGCCAGTGAGTAAGTAAGTATATACCATCTAGAAAGAATGAGTTCAAATCGGATCCCCAAAGCTGTTTATAATTATATACCAAGAGGACGAAGATCTCTGGGCCGTCCTATGAAACGCTGGAGGTAAAATTTTCTATAGGATCGTAACAGGTCTTGGCCTAATATTTGGAAGGAACAAGAAGAAGAAATAACTATATTTAAATAATGATTTGTGAGTAAACAGCTTAACTTTATTCGTTAAATAGTCCTAACAAATGCCACTCTTGATTTCCAAATTCTCTAAATAAACTCACTCCTCACTTCGTGAGTCGTGAATTTATCGATAATTTGGAAATCACTCGTGGCATTACTTATGAGAATTTGGAAATCAAGATTGGCATTTGTTAGGACTATTTAACGAATAAAATTAAGCTGTTTACACACAAATCATTATTTAAATATAGTTATTTTAAAATATTAATGTAAACGGCGATGTTTGAAAACAAAAGACAAAGGTTTGTAATGTTTCACTTATTCATCACTGCAATCATATCATATTATTTATTGCCAATGGATCGCAATATTGTAAGAATGCACCCTAGTGAAGAAAAAATTAAATACATCAAACTGTATATTAATTAATTTCTGATGTCCTATGATGTAAATATGACTATTATATTTTTCTGGAATGTTATTACCTGGGGAATAATACGTTTAAGATAGTGCAACCATTGATTTTTTGTGGTATATTCAGTTGCTACAAATGTTTTATATTATATCCCGCAAGCACTATCTGGTCATATTCGTGCACTATATTTGTGTATAGGCCTACAATCTGGTAGCCACGTGCATTCTAGAATTCTTACGTCTTAATATGTAAATTGTTATATTCAACGTATTTCTTAGAGAGTCAGTCACTGCAAAATAATTGTCCGACCCATTCAGAACGTTAAAAAGGAGGAGTTTGATTTTAAAGTGATAAAATTAAATTAATAAAATCGAGGTGAAAAACGTTGTAAATCAAAACTCATTGAAAAGTGATTCGGTATTGATTCCCATTTGGGGCATGAGTTTAATAGTCATTTATAATCACTGCTGCAATTTCTAATGAAATCTACGAATAGCGTTAACTACTTTTTTTTTATTTGAGAGCATTATTGATAAAGATAGGTTTATTCTTTCAGAAATCTTTAAAACTTAATTTAGACTGATAATCCTGAGCAACAAAAAAAACTTTTTTTTTTGTCTCAGAAAGAAAAATATGTGATTCTGATAGTATCTTTTTCCTGATTTCAAATATGATATCGGTTTTTGCCCATCACGCAAGGTTTCCGAGAGACAGACATTTATAATTTCAAACACTTAAATATTTTCTACATTTGTAACTACACAATATTCAAACATTCGGACTCATCTAGAAAGTAAGAAATGACGATTTCTCTCCTATATTTCGCCTGTGGAGCATCCCTCATGATGGTCCAACAATAATCGGCAAGCATATTAGGATTCCATTTGCCTTGATATTTCTTTTCCATAGCTGAAACCATTTGAGTTAGCTCATTTGATTTTATTTTACAATGGACAAATGGACGAAAAAACGTTTATTAAAAAATAATTATTTAAATCCATTAATTGAAATTGAAATAAAAAAACTGTGGGTGATGAAGAAATTTCGAATACATATTTGAAAACACGATAAAAACTGCATTAAGTACAACTATTGGTACTCATGAGACAAAAGTCATGTTGACCAGTGTCATGAACTATTTTACGACTGGAACGTCATGTTCTTGATGCTTCAATATTGTTTAATAAAAATAATTTACTTATGGAAGTAGTATTTGAGAAAATTGTTTAAACTCTACTTCATAAAATGTAAAATGCTAGGACGTAGTTGTAATTCTTAAAGTTTTTTTTTTTGCCTATAATCCAGTAAAAAATAACTTGTGTACAAAACCCATTTTCTAGTTGTAACAGAAAATTGTATTCAGAATACATTATTAGCAGGTTGGAGACTATATATCGACTTACTTCATATACGACAGAGAATAATGTCCAACATTTTAAAGAAGAAATATTCATAATTCCGTCCGTATATACAAGTATTTGAAGGAGTGTTGGGATACAAATACCTAGCTAACTAACTAACTCTCTGGCACTATCGAATCCGTATGTTCATGGCCGCGAGGACATATGCTCTCCTTACATCCCTATCCTGAGTTAATATTTTCCAATCACCCCCTGTATAATCTACTCCCCTCAAATGATAGTTAATGTTATTCTACCACCTCATGCTTGGTCTACCAACTGGGCGTTTTCCCTCTGGTTTTCCTACAAGAAACTTCCATGCACGTCTTTCATCCCCCATTCGTGCCACATGTCCTGCCCATCGCAGTTTACGAGACTTAACTGTTCTTATTATATCTGGCTTCCTATAAAGACCATGTACGTAGTTCATTGTTATGCAGTCTTCTGCATTGGTCTGTTTCTTCATCTCTCTTAAATCGAAAAATTTTCCTAAGAACTTTATTCTCAAATACTTGTAATCTCGTTTCCTCCTTTAAAGTAAGAGTCTATGTTTCGCATCTATATAATATAACTGGTGGAATAATAGTTATATATATTTTCAGTTTAACGTTTTTTGATAGGAGTTGGGAAGTCAAGAGTCTCTGTATTGCATAATAACACGCATTTCCAGAATTGAGCCTATGTTTAATTTCCTTGTCCATCTCATTCCTGTTTGTGATTATTGTTCCTAGGTATTTGAATTCAGCTACTTCCTCAATATTTCCCTCATTTTACATTAGCTGTCCATTTCCACTATATAATGTATTTCTATGTGTGGCCATATATTTAATTTTGATATTTACTTCCAGTCCTAATTTCTTAGTGTTGCTCAATAGTGTGCGCGTGATAATTGCACACACATTTCAATAATCTCTTATTGTTTGATTTCTTCTGTTTTATTAAAAACATTAGATAAATTAAAACAATTGAAGTATCCTATAAGATACATTGCGAATTTAAGGGTTAAGATTTTCTGTGCAAAATTCATTTCATGAGAACAACTGAATAGCTATATTCCTTCGCTAAAAAATTGAAGCCTCTGGATGTTATCTCGTTTGGTAGCTGTTTGAAATCTTCACATTGTTAGTCGTTCTGTTGGTTTCTAGTAAAAGAAAGGCGGGCAATAGCACTCCTGGGAGGCAGATAAGAGGCCCCAATAGGGGAAAGACTAGATGTAGCCAGTATTTCAGTGGCTTCGGCCCCATCCTGCTTTTCTATTTCAATGGTAAGGAAAAATTGCAATGACACACATAAAAGAATACTATATTTCTCCTAGAAAACAAAACATATATTTTTAAAATCTTTTATTGCAGGAAGATAATTTTTAATGTATTTCAGTTGCACCCACACATAAAAAAATGTTTCCGACGAAACATTTCAATATTTAATGATGTAAAACAGTAAGAGAAAGTCAAACACACAAGAGCTCCGAACATTTAGTGAATTCTTCAGTAAGTCGAAATTATGATATCCGATTTTGCTTCTTTATAGAATATTAGCTAATACCCGGCGTGCGCTGCTACTCCTAAATAAATGTTAAAGTGTTTTTACTACCAGCCGTACGCTGTTATACTTGTCCGGGAATCTGCTTATCCCGATCATCTTGTCATCAAAGAAAGATAAAATTGGTCAATGTGTTGTCCGTAGAAGATAAACATGTGCTGTCGCCGGCTTTTTTGTTGAGTTTTTGGAAACGTTCAATTCTGTGTTTATTATGGTTTAGGCAGCGTAAGCCATTTAAGCGTCAAAATAGGGACTTTATTTCACGTTTTTCACTAGAAAGAGTGACTTTTAGGGGTGAAGGGGTTGAGTATTACAACTCTCTTATAGCCTGTGTTCATCCCCGGAATCTTCTGAACATTTTTCAAAAAGCTCCATTTGAATCGGTATGGCAGAGCACGCTTGTCCGGGAATCTACTTATCCCGATCTTCTTGGTATCAATAAAAAAATGGTTATTTTGAGTTATCCGTAAGAGACAAACATATGCTGTCGCCGACTTTTTTTGTTGAGCTTTTTGAGACATTCAATTACGTGTACATTAATTTGGCGTATTTGTTATGGTTTATGCAGTGTAAGCCTTTTAAGCGTCAATATAGGGACTTTATTTCTCGTTTTCACTACAAATGGTGATTTCTAAGGGTGAAGGGGTTAAATATCACAACCCTCTTATAGCGTGTGTTCATCCCGGGAATCTCTTGAACATTTTGCAAAAAAACTCCATCAAAATCGGATCAACGGTTTGGCCGCGCATAGAATACGAACAGACAAACAAACATTGATTTTATATATTAGATGTATATTAGGAATATCACCCCAAAGTGATTTGTTGCCAGAAGTCTCAATGGTCGGCAACTGGCGGACCGCGGAAGCCTTTACTCCAAATGAGGATAATAGAGTTGCAGGAAAACATTTCCTTGCAAACGTATAAAACTGCATTCGCCGAAGAATTTGTAGTAAATATGTTTCAGAAAAACATGGAAATTGCAAAAAAAAAAAAAAAAATAGCCATTTACCTGGCTACTATGTTTGGCTCCATATATGTTTGTGCTACATTATTTTCAAAAAGAATTTTTTGAAAAACAAATATCGCTCAAGATTAACGGCCGCCCACTTTGAAGACACTCTTTGCTTAAGCTGCTCCACGCGTGAACCTAACTTTAAAAAAACTGACTCAAAACCGATTCGATAGTTTGTTGACCTGTTTTCTGCTGACTGTTAATATTTAGGATTCATGCAACCAAAATACTTTGTAACAAAGTCTGAAATATTAACTTATTATATATTATTCATATTTTAATTCCTCCTGGATTTCTTCATGTTGAGACTTTCAAGTAGTGTTGAAGTTCCACAAAAAAATGAAGACATCTTAGAAGAATTACACACGGAACCTTTACAAAACAAAATTTCTGATTATAAGTCAAGATGGATGCAACATGTTCATCGAATGGAAGATCACAGGATACTCAAACAAATGTTAAGATATCAACCTGCAAGCAGAACAAGACCAGGACGTCCGCTCAAAAGACTTCTGGATGGTGTTTCTCTTGAGGCCGAAACAGGTCAACAAATGGCCTAATTTCATGAATGTACTATGATGATGATGATGATATAATATTCAAGAGCATCGAATTCAGCATAACAATGGCTCTATTGCCATCAAATCTGCAGTTGAAATCCCATTTTTTCCTAACATTGAACATTAAAATTTTAAACATATTTTATTATATCTGAGTCAAAATTTAGCTGTTTCGTCGTGTTTGATGAAAGATGTTCGGTTTTATAAAAAAAAGTCTCGCAAAACAATATCAAGCCTAAATTAGAGCCACTGGGCAAAATTTAATCTGAGATTTGCATTCAAGAAATACCTTAGTTCCCTACTATGTGTCTCTTTGAGGAAATTAGCTGACCAGTTGTCACTAGCAGACATTAGGGTGGGCCGAAAAACTCTTTTTTTTTATTTCGAAGTTGTAATAGCGCGGAAATTTGCGAATTATATATACAAAAGAAAAGAAAAAAATCAAAATCGGTTGACATCTTTGGGTCGCGCAAAGGCTCTAAAGTTTGACGAAACTTCATTTTTGAGAATATTTCTGTAATTTTTTAATGAGATGTCTTTGTGATGTAATAGTTGTAACGTCTTCAAATAGAGCCTAAAAAAATTGTGTTTTAATTTGGTTTAGATCAATTGATATCTTCCGGTCGCGCATAAGTTCCAGAATTTGCCAGAATAATGGACAAGTTATATTTTTACGCGTTTTTGGTATTTGATAAATAACTTCCAGAGTATTGATTGTCAGATCCCACAGATAAACATAAACATGCTTAGCAAAGATAAGCAATACCTACTTGATATTAAATAAATAATAGTTTGGGACAGAATCTAGGGGTTGGATACAAGTGTGATGGATTATCACAGGATGTGGGTTTAATACAATGATTTATTATAAGGAATCCTCGGAATGTGAGAATTTCATGCTCGCAGTCTAGTCAGGTTGGGTTTCTGTGAGCGGTCAGGAAACTTATCTCAGGGAATAACGCAGGAACTGTACGGGCAGCAATAGTATTTTCAATAATTGTAGTTTATAAATCACTCGATTTATTTAAATCGTATTCACTATACTTCTTTTCGATACAATGAAGAAACATTTGATTATACATTGTGTTAGCAATCTGATTTTGCGTTAGAATACTGAAGAATTATTATTATTAAAATAATAATATAAAAGTTATGGATAAATATCCGCAATGTAATTTAATCTATGTTTTCCCCTTAGATATCTGGGAGGCTTCTCGCGATTACAATGAAAATTTTTATGTCCTCCCTTAGCTAGTTGGGAGACTTCTGTTACTGCCCGCGTCTCAATTTGGTATCTCTTGAAAACCTCAGTATTCTTTCGATCGTCAGATCGCTACAGGAGAAGGGATATATTTTTTCTTATTGGTTCAAATATATGAGCACATACATTACAGATATATAAAAAGGTATGGCTTTTCGAGCCACTTGTCTACAATGTTGCCAAGTTGTTTCTAGTTGGGCCTTTGAGTATTTTATTAAATTAATTTTTATGTGTAGTTCGTAGTTATATTTTAACTGATAAGTATCTAAATTAATATTTGAAACTTATCCTGACATAGTGATGTTTCCCTTGACACTCATAAATATTATTTTGACTGATATTTTAATCTCATTTCAAATAGACGTCCTGACACATTTTCATTAACAAAGGTTTGGTATCTATTTTTTTTTGTTTAATATAAAAATTTTTAAAAATATATATTAATATTGGAAAATAATATAATTTTTTTTAAAAAAATTAATAAAAATTTTGAAAAATAATATATATATTTAAAAAAATATATATAAAAAGTTTGTATCTATTGTATTCAGGTATCTGGGTCTACCTTTGTCATCCCCTATGACTTCTAGACTTTCTGGCTTCAACTATATTGGCATAACTCAAATTTAACAAAAGGCGTTTTCTAAGTAATTTTTACTAAGAGGAAATCAACTTTTATATAATTAATAAAATCGATTCAGTAATATGATCATTGGATTTCTCATAAAATTCTGATTAATTAAAGTCCAAACTCGTTATGTTTCTCTATATTACATTTTTATCTCAAATTACTGGCCTGTAATTATATTATCTAGATTTAATGAAATGTCTAGTTAATATTTGAAACTAGAACAATCTGGAGGGAAATTCGCGTTACAAGTTTTAAAAAACTAAAAGAACACGCTTTATTAGAAAACTAAAAAAGAAAAATAATTTTAATTTCCAGTACGCTTGGGATAAAATTAAAGTGGTCAACAAAGATATCATCTCCAACACATATAGAATAAAACTAGAGTTATCTACAAAAAGAAAATAATTTTACCATCAAAAGCGTGGGCTGCTCTATATCAATTAATATATTTGGTAATAAACAGATATTGGTAAAAGTAAAGTCTCTAAGAAGAACATGTAAAAATCATAAAAAGCACCCCACGCTTTTGATGGTAAAATTATTTTCTTTTTGTTGATAACTCTAGTTTTATTCTATATGTGTTGGAGATGATTTTTTTGTGTGACCACTTTAATTTTATCCCAAGCGTATTGGAAATTAAAATTATTTTTCATTTTTTTAGTTTTCAAATAAAGCGTGTTCTTTCAGTTTTTTAAAACTATTATTTATTTTTTATTTTTTAGCTTTAATATTTTACAGAATAAGATAAAAAAGTAAATATCTTTAAATTCGATACTATTGTAGTATGAGCTAAAAGTAATACTCTTCTATAAAAAAATCCTCCCAGCCGGATTTAAACCAGCGACGTATGGAATTACTGAAATTATATACCACTAAGAGTTCACTGCTCTACCAACTGAGCTCTTACAACGATTAACTAAAAAGTCGACAAGTCCGCAACATATTATACCAGTTTTCATTTTTTGATTTTCGGATGATTCTGGCCAGGATTTTAGAAACAAAATATGAAATTATTGTATTGTCACGGGTCCTCTACACGTATACACAGTTTCAAGTCGATCCAATGTTTCTAAGTGGGCGAAAATCGCGTTGAAAGATTCCGTTACATTGATACAAAAACACTTTTTTTCTGATTTTCTGATGATTATGGCCAGGATTTTAGAAAATAAATATGAAATTATTGTATTGTCACGGGTCCTCTACAAGTATACAAAGTTTCAAGCCGATCCAATGATTTTAAGTGGGTGAAAATCGCGTTGAAAGATTCCGTTACATAGATAGATAGACAGATAGATAGATAGATACAGGTCAAGCTAATATAAAGCGTGTAAAAAAGAAGAAATAATTGCAAAAATGAAGTTTTTATCATATTTTGCCAGAGCCTTTGCAACCTGAAGATGTCAACCGATTTTGATTTATTTCTTTTTTTAGCTATATAATTCGCAACTTTTCCGCGTTATTACAACTTCGAAATAAAAAATGTGTTCTTTCGGCCCACCCTAGCAGACATCTAAGAGGAAACAATTGTTAACTTAGCTTCGGTAAGTAAACTCCTGCAAGGAAACACCTTTGCGCTACATGAGATATAAAGGCAGACAGATATCTATAAAGAAATTTTAGATGTACATTTCACAAAGAAAAATCGCTGTCACACTTTCTCAGTTATGTACCTTTACATTTATGAAGTTCATAACTTTAATGCCTATATGCATGTCATTTCATATTGTATAACTTGTCAGCTCCTTTGTTTCGTATTTGAATCCTGAATTCATATTTATATGCTTCGTAGAACATTCTAATGACATTTTAAAGGTTTTTATTAGAAGATTCTTTCATTTGTTCTTTTCTTTTAAGAGTTTCTTTTACTTTGAATTAAAATTTTGAAAAGAACTGAAAATACAAAATGTTGCTACGTCTATTTAATATCAAGGAAATGTGATATTATTTGACATTGTGACATTGTGACGTCTGTTGTTTCTGTATTCACAGAAAATTGTATTAGATATGTTTGGTGGTATTTTATTTCACGACACTCTTTGATATGTCAAGATATTAGCGTCGCAATTAAAATCTGGGCTCAAAAGGTAGACTATTTTGGCTCAGAGGCATCTGCTTTAAAACTTAAAGTTCTTTTAGTTGCCGTAAATTTAGGACGATGAAATCCAAAGTTAACTTCCCTTCCGAAGGAAGTCGTGTTCAAGATTTTTTCTCTATCCACCTATCCGTTCATGTATCATCTTCGTCTTCTTCTTCTTCTTCCTTTCCAGGATTAGGTAAATGCGACCTCTTCCGGTCTCAAGTTCATCGTTTCCTTGGCCGTCCCAAAGATCTTTTTCCATGTGGTTTGTAGGTGGGTTGATCTTTTACGATAATCTTGTATTGTATATTCTGTCTAAATGTTATTTCCATTAATATTTGTGCTCTTCTAGTTTATCGAGTATTAAATATATCTCCAGGTTATTTCTTATTGATTCATTGTGTAATCTATCCGTGCGTGTACATCCTTTTACGGATCTTAAAAATTTCATTTCAGCGGCTTGAATGTGTGAGATATCTTTTTTGTAAATACCCAAGATTCAGATCCATATAAAAGAAAAAGAACAGCCATCATTTTATAAAACCTAAGCTGAGTTTCTCTTCGAGACTCTCGGAGGGTTCTTCTTATGGTGCCACACATCATTTGATATCGGTTTAATTTATTATGTATATCCCATTCATAGCTATATGTTATATCTGAACCAAGATAGTTAAAGTGTACTATCTGTTCTAATATTTCATTATTGATTACTATTTTTGCTCTGACTGGCATTTTGCCTTGAAAAGCCATAATTTTAGTTTTTGAAGTTGAAATTTTGAGATTATAATAGAGTCCTAATTGATTCAACGTGTAAATGGCTCTTTGTAAATCATCCTCTGATCGTCTGTATACATTAAAATATTCATATACAATTCCTTATTAATTTGTATTCCTATTGGACTTGATTTTTTCCATTTTCGTATAACCTCGTCAAAATATATATTAAACAACGTAGGTGATAATGCACACCCTTGTCGAACTCCTTGTTTTATTAAAATTTCTACTCTGGAATAATTATCTAAATTAAGGATAATCTTCGTGCCATTATAAAGATTTTTATTCCTTCTATAAGTCGAGCAGGGTACCCTCTTGCCTACATTATTTCCCACAATTTCCTTCTTATCATCTTATCAAAGGCTTTTTCAAGATCAACGAAAGCTAAATATGTGGTAAAATTGAATTCTCGTCTCTTCATTCATGCATCTTTGGTATACAATTTTCTAAGGAATTCATTCTCAAATACTCGCCCTCTTTATCCTCCCTTAAAGTAAGAGTTCAATCCATATAATATAACTAACTAACTCACTGGCACTAACGAATCCGTAGATTCATGACCGCTCGGATATAAGCTCTCCACACATCTCTATCCTGATAATGTTTTCCAGTAATCCCCTGTATAATCGACTTCCCTCAAATCATGGTTTATAATATTCTCCCACCTCATTTTTGGTCTACCAACTGGGAGTTTTCCTTCTGTTTTCCTACAAGAACCTTTTTCATTGTCCATTCGTGCCACTTGCCCTACCCATCCAATCTATGTTCTTATTATATCTGGTTTCCTATAAAGCTCTCATGAAGCTCACTGTTAGGTGGTCTTCTCCATTCACCTGGCTGTTCATCTCTCTTTGGCCCAAAACATTTTCCTGAGAACTTTATTCTCAAATACTCGTAAACTTTTCTTCTCCCTTAAAGTAAGAATCAGGTTTTACATCCATATAATATAACTGAGGGAATAACAGTTTTAGACATTTTCATTTTAACATTTTCTTTAAAGAAGTTGGGACGACAGGAGTCCCTGTAATGTATAATAGTATGCGTTTCCGAAAATGAGACATTGTTTAATTTCTTTGTGAATCTCATTTTTTTTAATTATTGCTCCTAGGTATTTGAAATCAGCCACTTCTTCAAAATTTCCCTCATTTGTCATTAACTGTCCATTTTCATTATATAATGTATTTCTAGGTGTGAACATATATTTAGTTTCATTGATGTTTACTTCCAGCCCATATATTATAACTGGAATAAATCACGATTTATGCATTTTTAGTTTAACAGTTTTTTTAGATAAGTTGGGATTACAAGCGTCCCTTTGATATATACGAGCATGCGTTTACAGGGTTGAGCCAACTAAATTTAGTTGAGGACGACTGACTTACCAGGTACCAATTATATAATTAACATCTTATCACATAACCTCAACGGTGCTTTAATATGAATTTCAAAGTGTCGAGACTTGAGCCTATGTTTAATTTCGTTTTGCACCTTAAATGTGTTATTGTCCCAGGATATTTAAATTCCGTTACGTCTTCAAAATGTTCCTTATAGCCTATGATGTTCAGTATCATTCTCATTTAATTGACAAACTTCCAATTACATTTCAGCAGGAAAATAGGAAATACGCTCTGAAAACTGTGAAAAAAACCTTTTTTGCGCGATAGTGCGTTTTGTCGTACTCACAGCAATGGCGACCAAAATTGAAAGTTCAGGTTCCTACATTTTGGATTTGCCAACTTAAATAACTATACTGTAATATTACAGGCAAAATTAAGAGAATATTTAAAAACACAATAATGGAAACAAAACTAAAAATTTATAAAGCAGTGGTAGTCCCCTTATGGTAGTGAATTTTGGGTTTTAACTAAAAAAGAAGAGAAGATCATAGAAGAAGCTTAAATGAGATTTCTGAGAAGTGTGGCTGGTTGCAAACTTTTAGATAAAAGAAGAAATGAGCTAAATATTTTTAAACTTTTAGATAAAATAAAATAATCTAGAAAAAACTGAAAAGAACATGTTCAATGAAAGAAAGATGATCAGATTCCAAAAATATACTTAATAAAACCAAGAGAAGACAGGAATATTGGCAGACCGAAAAAGAGATGGATTCAACTTTTTGAATGAGAATCTATGAGACCGGAACAAGCCACATGGGCTTAATCCGTGATTGTTGATGATGATGATGTGATGGCGATGATGATGATGATGATGATGTAATATTACATATTACTCGTACAAACCATGTGTGGGAAGTAAAACCACTGCCCACTATGTATACTACGTACGATGTATATACAAAAAAATATCCAAAAGTTAGTGTTAATATAGCCTACATTATACGAAACAGATCACTGCATTTTAAATGAACTGAACTTTATTCGAAAAAATATAAAGCAATAAACACGTATTTGCCGCCATTTTATCACAAACTGGTGTCACGGCGTCCTGTAGTTTCAACCAATAAACATTGCCCACACTGGTAACGTTAGTCAGTTTTTATAATGAAAGCAAATATTTCCAACAAAGATGATGTTATTTTGCTATTAGTTGTTATATTGAAAACATCATCGCGCTAAAAATAATGTACAACGCACGTTTGTGAAGTGTTTTACAGATCTCGGAGGTTGAAAAAACTCGCTATGGCTCGGTTTTTAAACATTGTCCTCGATTCTGTAAAAACCACTTTCCAACCTCTCATCATAATATACTTTTAGAGGATGTGATAGAGACCGATTATTTATGTCAAGTGTAGGCCTACACGTAGTGGAAGTGCTGTATGCTACCTAAACTCCAGCGCATAACCCCCCCCTTTCTAAACGCTTTAACTAGAAACTTTGTAACGTATCACAAACGTTCAGGCATTTTAAAATCTCTACAGTCGAGGAGTTCCATTTTCTCTTGAAATTGAAAGGAAAAGAAAGAGCTTGACAATGAAAAAGGTTTCAATGTAAAGCATTTGGTTTCGCTGTTTACACGATGTTTCAGAAAAAATGGTCTGTAACTTGATAAATATAGGCCTGAATGAAAAAAAAAGTCCGTCACGCAGCAACTCTATAATTCCTAATTAACTCCAATAAATGTTCAGTTTTAGCTGGCTTACGAATATATTTATTTACTCTGTTAATTAAATTGTTTGTTGGAAAATTTGAGGAAGTGGCTGAATTCAAATACCTAGGGATAATAATCGCATATAGGAATCAGATGCACAAAGAAATTGAACATAGGCTAAATTCTGGAAATGCGTGCTATTATGCATTGCAGGGACTCTCGAGTCCCAACTCCTTTCAAAATACGTTAAACTGAAAATATATGAAACGGTTATTCTACCAGTTATATTATATGGATGCGAAACATGAACTCTTACTTTAAAGGAGGAACGGAGATTACGAATATTTGAGAATAAAGTTCTTAGGAAAATTTTTGGAGTAAAGATAGATGAACAGACAAGTGAATGGAGAATACTACATAATAGTGAACTTCATGGTTTTTATAGGAAGCCAGATATAATAAAAGCAGATTAGGTCTCGTAGACTGCGATTCGCAGGACATGTGGCACGAATGGTGAATGAAATACGTGCGTGGAAGCTTCTTGTAGAGAAACCAGAGGGAAAACTCCTAGTTGCTACACCAAGAATGAGGTGGAAGAATAACATTAACAATGATTTGAGAGAGGTAGATTATACAGGGAATGATTGGAAATTATTAGCTCAAGATAGGGATGTATGGAGAGCTTGTGTCCACGTGGCCATGAACCTACGGGTTTGATAGTGCCAGTGAGTTAGTTAGTTTGCATATAGATTTGTTGAGAGAAAATTGTAGCAGCCCCAATAGCGATTTTACATTTATATTTTACAGATAAATCCAAATTTTCTAATGGTCGAATTTCGTTGTACTTTGGAGAATCCTTTTCTTATTTTATTTCAATGGCATTTACAGAGCTTCATTGAGCAAAATAAGAAATTGCGGCCGCCAGCCAGAGATATTATTAAGTTTTAAATTTAGGTAAACCTCATTAATAATGATCCCGTTTTGCTGCTTAATGAGATTGCATTTACTTTTATTAATTGTTTACTATAGGCCTACATTGAGTTTGTTTCCGAAAAACAATAATTTCGGACACTAAACGTTTAAACAGATGTTAGACCTATTCATATATAATATGGCATGAAAAGAAAAATAAATGCCAGAGGCGGGATTTTAACCCGAGACCTCAAACTCTATACGTTAGTGCTCTACCCAACTGAGCTACTCAGGAATCCTGGCACAAACATTTATTTTTCTTGTATATGTAGGCCCTATATAAATAATTCTCAATTCACGAGACGCAGCAGGACATCGGCCGAACTGCCATCTAGTATCTCTATAACAAATAAACATTTAAAAAATAATTTTTACTTTATAGCAGTAACCCTTGTATGCTATATTTAGAAGTTAAATTCAATGTTTGGGATTTAGCAATGAAGACCAACAACGACGACATGAAAAGAAAAAAAAAAAAAAATATATATATATATATATATATATGCGTGTGTTTGCGCGTGCCTGTGTGTCATGGCCATTTTCATGCCTACTATGTATATATATACGGGTTCGTTTCCTGGTCGGGACAGGCTCCTGGGTGAGGATTTTCTCGGAGCTTTTCCTCACCTCTAAGACAAATGTCAGGAAGCTTAGGGCCTAACGGTTCCCCGAAATTCATCCGGCCATCATCATCATCATCCTTATCACTATTATCATCATCATCCTTCACCAATGTGGAAAGCAACGGGAAGCTACCACACCTATAATTCCCTCGTGAAGCTGCAAGAATAGCATGAAAATGCTATGATTGCAGTAAAAGACCTGCCTTCGGGCAGAATCACTATGAATGGATATATATATATATATGGTATGATAAGAAAAATAAATGCCTGGACGGGATTCGAACCCGGATCTCTGAGTCTGTACCTCAGCGTGATATCCATTACACCACCAGGCGAATCCAATTCAAACATTTATTTTTCTTATATATGTATTATATTCTCCATTATTACTAGATGTCGCGGAGAACTCGGTCTTCACTGCCATTTAGTAGCTGACTATAACAAGTAAGCAAATTAAAGAGAATATTTTTACCTTATAGCAGTGACGCTTTATATATATATATATATATATTGTCTAATGCCATCAGGTTGTCTTTTATGACATTTCTGGCGTATATATATCATCAAAGTACGTTCACGAATTAGGCCATTTGTTGACCTGTTTCAGCCTTAAGAGAAACGCCATTCAAAAGTCTTTTGAGTGGACGTCCTGGTCTTCTTTCTGCAGGTTATATCTTAACATTTGTTTGAGTATCCTGTGATCTGCCATTCGATGAACATGTATAGCAGGATTTTAATATCATAATAAATATAGAAGTTAAAGTTAATAATTTTATACTTTAAGTTCATTTAATATTTAAATGTAACTTAAATAAAGAAAAACATCTAAATAATTAATTGTTGTTCATTGTTGAATAAAAATGTCTCAATAACAATTAAAGAAATTGTATTACATAACAGTCTTTCTAAATAATGCTTTTAAAATTGTTTTAAGTCATTGTTGACAGAATTATAAAGCTTTCTGTTATAACTGTAATAAGAATACCTGCCTGCCTTCATATTTTAAAATGAAAGTATGCTAAACTCTGATTGGATGTTAAAACAATTAACTATGTGATTTAACAATTCAAATTTAAACATTATATTAACCAATAGAATTTAAATATAACATTATGTGAGGTAATAATGTTCTTTAAAATTACAAAAGAATTACAACAAACATAGAAGCAATAAGAGTTCTCCTGTTAACATGTAATATTTAATACAAGAAGAATAGTTGACTCAAGAAAAGAAAATTATTTATTTTAATTGACAGTGAAGAATAACACCACTTAAATTACTTAATCTGCTGAGAACCTATAAAATGAATAAATTTATAACTATTTCTACAAGAATCAGTTATTAGTGATTTTTAAAGTGTTTTCCTATCCTGTGTACCAACTTTCGACCTTGAGAAGAGAATCCGGCTCTACCGAAAATTAAACCCAACCTGAACCAGTAATTCTTTTGCGACACCAATCCTTCAAAATGTTACTACAACATCGGGCATGAAGAGAGTTAGCTGCTTCAAGATGTCACCACAACATGGGAGAAGAATTACTTCTTCAAAAAGTCGCCACAACGTGGAGCATAATGAAGATCTTACTAGAATTACTTCTTCACATGTTGCATCCATCTTGACTTATAATCAGAAATTTTGTTTTCTAAAGGTTCCATTTGTAATTTTTCTAATATGTGTGTATATATATATATATATATATATATATATATATAAGAAAAATAGATGTTAGGATTCCTCAGTAGCTCTGACGGTTAGAGCGCTAAACGTACAGAGAGTTCAGAAACTCAGGTTCAAATCCCGACCAGGCATTTATTTTTCTTTTCATGTCATATTTGACTTCAATGATAAATGTCAAAAAATATAGTTATAACTAGAGCGAGGATTTTTATGAAATTTCATGTTTTAAACTATTAGCCAGAGAGCGCTGAGAGAAAGTATCTTTACATTTTATGATATGTAGAATCAAATAAGACCTTCATATTTTTTTCATATTTCATAATATTTTGGGGAAATGTTCATATTTCAGTAAAAATTTAATATTCCTTCATATTTTTCAACTTTCAATTTTTTAAAATAAAATTTCTACTAATGGGTTAAAAACAAATTTGGAGTGACTGTAGTTTTGAATTTTTTTGACAATGTAATATGGTAGACAGACGAAAATTCCTAAGTGTCCCATCTGGAACAAGATAAATAGATTTGATAAAAGAAAATAATTGAAAAAAAGGAGACACGGAATGACCAAGTGGAGGCTTTTGTCTTAAACTACATAACAAGAACAGGGATTTCCTAATCTGTGACAAGAACATGAATAAGTAGAACAACAATGTTAGAGTTATAACCACCAACTCTTTCTCTCAGGTAGAAACCTATTCCTTTTTGCTACCTAAGGACAGTCCGTATTCTATGAATGGATAACAAATGTAGGGAAGACTGCTGCTGCTAAACTTGAAGCTGTGCTGTGAAATAAGGTCTTGCTCCACAGTTTATGAAATTATATAGTAAAGTTCTTGTAGGTAAAGCCAATATTATTCTCACTTACATCAAACTATCATATATAGTGCAGTACATGATTGCTCCCATAACATCATATGATGTGGAGCATAATTTTTGATCGTACAAAATAATTCTGACAGACAGGCATTAAAAGTATATAAAAAAGCTCCTAACTGTGTATTACGAACAGAATTGATAATTTGATTATTGAAAGCACATGCATACCATACTGTGCTCGGGCAAATTTCATGGAAAACTAATTTTAAAATAATTCTAACTACATTTCACTATGTTTATACGTGTAAAGTATAGTATTAAAAATAATTGTAATTGCAAAGAGAGAGTTGAAATACTCCTTAGAATTATTTGTGGATTAATTTATTTTAACATCTTGTTTCTCCAAATATGACATTCAGTACTTGGTCTACTGCGATGGGCAGGACATGTGGCACGAATGGGGGAATGAAAGACGTGCATGGAAGCTTCTTGTAGGAAAACCAGAGGGAAAACGCCAAGTTGGTAGACTAAGAATGAAGTGGGAGGATAACATTAACCATGATTTGAAGGAATTAGATTATAGAGGGGATGATAGGAAAACATTGGCTCAGGATAGGGATGTATGGAGAGCTTATGTCCGTGCGACCATGAACCTACGGGTTCGATCGTGCCACTGAGTTAGTTAGTTAGGACTTGGCCTACGTGTGTTCTGATTCATCCAATGTAATGTTGTGACATTTATATATACTGGAATTCATTACCTTTATGCAAGGTAAATAGAAGTCATCCAAACTGTACCTACTCTAAATTTTGTCAGTGGTATATTCGGTGGTAACTATGGTTACTATGATTTGTTTTTTATTTATGTTTGGATTTCGTAATTAAATACCATTAGATAAATTAATTGATCGCATTTTATATAAACCCAGTATTCATTTATTGAAATAAAGAGTTAAACTACAGGCTTGGGAAGCCCTTGGGGTAGATGGAAGTTGAGACATCCACATTCTAGACAATCTCCAAGGGATGTTCACTGGGTTCTCAGTCCTGCGTGACGGCCCCTTTGCCCCAGAACATGCATCTGGTACTCATTCAAATTAAGAACTGAGTAGACTCTAGGGCTATGATGCCGCCAGAAGGGTTGGTCCAGCTAAAAACCTGACCCCATTAATACTCAAACCCACGACCTTCTGGCTTGTTAGCGTGATTCCTCACACAATATACTTCAATGTGAGCCATTAAAATTGCTTCAAATCACGAACGAGATATTTTATTGATAAGAATCAATAAAACCTCATAATGTTAAAAATTCCCAAATTTATTATATTAAATTATATTTTATATTAAGTCAGAAGTAATGAAACATTAATTAAAATTGAAATACAGTGAAACTCTTGATTTCTTGAGCTACAAAAAGGTCTTCTTGTCTCATTTGTGTGCTGGTATGTATACTCATAAATTATACAGGTCTTGTGTATATAAATATACGCAAAAAGTTGAAAAAATAGTGGCTTCATAATATTTTTGTGTCCTAATTTTCATATTTTTCATATATTGCTATTATGATTTTATA
>JASPKZ010000694.1:0-71447 GCA_030220185.1 Diploptera punctata | reverse complement strand
ATTACAGATTTAGAGTAATTTTAAAATGTTACAGTATGTAATTTATCTTATTTAACAAGTCTAATAATGTATTGTATATTTTAACTTACGATATAATAATATTTTCGTTTTGTCTTCAAAGGACTGCTGGATACACACTACTAGATCATAAGAAATGAAGACATCCTAGAAAAATTACATATTTAACTTTAAAAAACAGAATATGTGATTATGGTGTAAGTAGAATCATGATTTTTATGTAATATTAATCTATAAATATGTAGTGAAAATATTTAAAATGTGTAATAATACATTTTTATTATAAAGAATCAAAATTTATGTTTTAATTAAATAATGTGTTATTTCTTTGTCCAAGCTTTTTATTCTTATTATAATTCTCTCATAAAATTCACCATTTTATAAAAAGTTTGAGGTTAATATATTTACACTACCGATGATAAAGTAACAAACAATCCTGAAGAATCGTCCTGTAAAACGGTATAATATATGAATATTAGACATAGGTCCTGAACCTAAATTATGATATATATCCCCTAATATTACAATATATATATATATATATATATATATATATATATATATATTATATATATATATTAGAACATAGCCGATTATATAACTTTACAGTTATTTTCATATAAATTTACTTATTTTTTTATGTTTAAATTATTTCTGAACAACTCTAGAAATACAGTAGTTACAGTTATCTTGCACTTAAACAAATTATCTGTTGCATAGTGTACAAGGTGCATAGGCCTACAACACTATTTTACCATCTGTGATAAAAATGCATCAACGGTAGTTATCCATGACCAATATTTTTTGTCAGATAACGATGACCAATCGAAGCAATTTTCATCTGTGTTCACTGACTTTCAGTGACAGCACAATAGACCTAATATGTAAAAAAAAAGCTGAAAATAGTCGGACGAAATCAGATAATTTCACACTTAATTTCGAGCACCATATCTGTGTTCCCTCGCTCCACGCCAAAATATCAAGCAAAGAAAAATATGATCTTATATTCTTAAAGTGTATTTAATTTTAACACAGTTATCTGTAACAACATCAGGGTGTAATGTATGGGTTATCCTGGTATAGTTAGAAATAGAGGAAAGTATTCACCTCTCACTCACTCCTCATACTCACTCCTCATGGTGATGGGGGGGGGGAGGAGGAAGCAAACTTTTTTAGCATTTGCATCATTTTGAAAGATACGAAAAATAATTGAGGCTAAGGTTTTCCAAAAAAGCTATAAATATTAATTAATGTTTGCTTTTTGTTTAATTGTGGGATATTCCATGTAAATTTTTCCCAAGAAAATTAAAAAGTCAACAGGATGGACTACACGAAGTACAGTGATAAAGTGATATAACTATGACCTGTCAATCATATGAGCATTGGACTTAGAGCTCTTCTTTCCTACAGTACACCACAGGCTAAATGCAAAACATTTTATTCCGATTTTCATTTGAACACAATTTATGACTGGCCATGGAACATTTGGAAGTTATTTTAGGAGATTTAATATTAACCAGACAGTTATGATAAATGTAAATGTCAAGAATCAATACATCTGTAAAACATGTTTCATTTGATTGTCCTGTGTTCGAAGGACAACGATTCTGGTTAAACTTACTTTTAAATGATGATGAGGCTTCTGCCTCAATGTGTGAAGTGATTTTTAAGAACCAAAATTATTATAAACATTTTATGAAATTCATAACAAACATTAATAACAATATGTAGTATTTTCTAAGACACTTATAGACGGTTTATGTAATTCATAACACTCATTCAAAACCATAAGTTAATATTTCTGTTTTACAATGTATAGTATAATATTGTTATAGTAAACTACAACCCTAACATGCCTTCGAAGCGAAATAGGGTTTCAAAATATTTGGAGTTTCAATAATAATGGTCATATGAGCCTCCAAACAGAGTTGAGAACAAATCATACAGACGTTTTACCTTACCAGCTTACTAGATCGGTACACAAACATTTTATGAATTTACATTTCAAGACCATTTCATATAAAAATATGTACTATTGTAATAAATATGTAGTATTGAATAAAATACGTAACACCCAGCTTGATTATAAGGTCTCGATTTATGTGAATCATCAACATTTTCGGTTATTACGAAACAACGTATCAAGGAAGAAATATACATTTGAATCTGCACTCTCATTATGAGTCAAGATGGATGCAACATGTTAATTGAATGGAGGATCACAGGATACCCAAGATGATGTTTATCTATCAACCTGCAGGAAGAAGACAAGGACGTCCACTCAAAATACTTTTGGATGATATTTCTATTGAGACGGAAACAGATCATCAAATTATCTAAATTCTTGAATTGACTATGACGATGATGATGAGAAAAAATATTACGGATCAAATTCTCGAAATCAAAATTCAATTTCTTTTGGACTTAAATATGTTCCATGCAACATTTTAATAGTTGTATGGCTCAAATTACAGTTCATTGCATTAAAAAAATACTTAATGTCAATATTACTAACACATTACGCGTTATTTACTAACTCGCTCTGAACAGTAAAACACAATACAGTTCTTGTTTTCACTCAAGCTATGCTATGTTCAGTATTATGTTGACTTGTATTCATGAGTATTAGAACTTACCACCCAAGGAAGCTAAATTATTAACAACTTACCTCCCTACTTACTTCGATACAATGACGGACTGGAAATGTGTCAACGTTAATACAATTTTTAAACTCAATTCTTTGAATCAGTTGTACGCAAAGTCATATATTTTCTTTGTATCTATTTTATATCTGATACGACCAGTCTCGTGGGCTAGTGGTCAGCGTTCCTGACTACTATTCATGAGGTCCCGACTTCGATTCCCAGTCAAACCATAGGCATTTTTCCTTAAAGGGAATTATTCCTGTGGTTGCCCATTGTCCGGAATTTAGGTTAAATTTAGGTTAAGAACTCTCCTGGCGCTTTTTTTATCATTTATCACCATCGTATCATCGGGGTAACGTAACTCCGCCTTCTGTGCCCCAACCTAAGAAATGAATTATAATTCTGCCAATGTTAGGGGAGAAATGTCATGACCTGGTGGCATTAGCCCTTTGCCCCGCTCAATGATTTCTACTAGTTAGCTGTGGAGCGACATATTCATTTTGGGGTATTTAAATTTTAAATGTCTTCTCGACTATTTTAATTGAAGAGTGGCATATGTGGAATAATTCTTTGAAAATAATGTGAAACAAATTACATGAGAATCTGGTTGTTTTGTAATTACGAATTTCTTCATGAAATAATTAAGCAAATATGTAAAGATACTATATATATATATATATATATTAAACTAATCTTAAATCAATATCTTATGGAGATGGTATTGTTTACAATATACATAACATATATTTTTAAAATCAATATATTAAGAAACCGTATTAAGTAGGCAATTTCTAAATTTTAAATTCCAGTTGAAAGTATTATGCCAATGTTTAAAAAATAACATATATTGAATAAATAAAACAATGTACACAGAGAAAGTAGTATCATTGATTACATATAGCAATTCCAATGTTCGAATACGGATAAAGTATATTTGTTGAAATTTATTAAATTTACTTACTACTTTATTTGCCAATTTATTTTCTTATTACTCTCTCTATACATATATATTTTATATCTGAAGAAAACATTCCCCCATATGCCGTGATAATTTTAATATAATATCCCGACAAAATATGAGATTTATACTTTTAAAAATAATTCATTATAATTTTTGTCTCCCATTAAATTTTTCGCAGTAATTACCGGATTTGAATATTTTTGTAAAACTCGCTAATAGCTAAATTATTAAATATTTAATTTAGTAAGAGTACTCACCATTTTCGTGTCTAGCTGTTCTTCTCAATTGCATAATAAACAATATTTATTGTTATATTCATATAGTCACACATATATCACTATGGGCCCAACTTAAAATCACTCTACCTAAATTAAAATTTAAACTCTTTAAATTAACACTAATTTTTAATTTGCACTCCTCTCTCACTGTGATATAAATTTATAAGACCTCTTACAATCAGCCCTAACATATTTTAATGTAAGATGTTCAGTGCGTGGCGCAATTTCAATATTATTTCGTAATATTCTTCCCATAACATCACTCAAGTGGAGATACTGCGATGTGTTTCGAATCGCTTAACAGTCATTGCTTGTCTTACAATAGGACATACACAAATATCATCAAATAATAGTCTCTAATTAATTTAAATGTACTATAACTCTTCTTCTTCTTCTTCTTCCTTCCAAGTATTAGGCCAAGGCCTGTTACGATCCTATAGAAAATTTTCCCTCCAGCACTCAAAATAGATATAAGATGGTATCCGTGAATATATTCAATAGTCTTGAAGAGTATTTCTTGTTTCAAAATTTAAAAATAAATAAATCAGCATTGACTTTAAATCCTGTTTATACTGTCCATGAATATATCAGCATTGATTGGTTGAAAACACCACATTAATTACGTATTAATTGAAGTCATACATTGTACTATGTTTCTGACATAAAAATATCTATCAAAAGTATTAAAATTCCAACATAAGCTTTAATTTCATTTAGATATGTTTCCACCCATTTTAGTTTTATTTATTTGTTTCCTCTCAATTTTCGCGGCATATTATTTTCTTCTGAAATCAGGACATTGAAATTACTATCTATAGGCCTGAATAGTGGGAAAAAATCTTTCGTTGTTCCAGCCTCCAAACTATGTACAATATAAGTAAACGACAAAAAGTTTTTTTTTTTAATTCTGAGCACCAATTTTATTAAAAGAGTAATAATATTCTTTCCTTGGTTATCTCTAGGCTCGGCAGTTGACGCTTGGAAATCTTGTTCACAGTCACACGCTTGCTCTATATAACAGTCTTGCGCTAAGCTACCCCTCTACTTAGCGTTCCAACCATCACTTTAATAATCAATTTCTTCATCAATCGCGGCCACAATGTCTTCACTGAGCAGTGGATTGAAACTAGAAATAGTTTTCCTAAGACCTGGATTTTTTCTTTCGTTAACAATGGTTACAGATGAACCGATAGAGGCTTTCAAAAAAGGGTTCGGTACACAAAGAAAATACCGTTAAGAAATTTACGAAAATGTACAAAGCAAGCCTTGTGCCACTTTTAATGCATTCCACAGATACCAAACTATGACAAAAATAATAAAATTTTCCAAGAAAATAAATACAAGTAGAAATATAGCCCTATTACAGTCTACTACGCTTTGGTACGTTATGCGGGGCAGCGACAAAGCACATTCAGTACGTTTTACTACGCTATACGGGGCAAAGGGTTAGAGAAAAAATTGTGATATATAGAACTTGTCTCTCATAGCAACAAACAACACTACCAATATATAAATAATATATACGATGTTGTGTTGTTGATTTTATATATATATATATATATATATGAATATATGTTTGTCTATTCTTTAGGCCTATAGATTTCTAAATCCTTCAACCGATCTTCGTGAAAATTTGTATATTAAAGCTTTTAGATGCGGCGAGTGATTAGCCGTTATCTATTAAGTTGTATAACATTAGGTGTAGGAGTTCACCTCAAACGAAATTTTTAAAATAGTTCTAGCGATCACATTTTTGTTGTTTCACAACGAATATCAGTGTATTCTATTAGAATAATCCAAGGTAGGTGTTATCCAAAAGTGATCGAAATCCTGCAAATAGAAGTGTTGGTTTACTTGAAATCCGAAATTAAAAACTACCTTAACGACTGGACCGGTTTTGATGATTGGGTTCCTGGATGCTTCACAATCACAACTGAACGCTACAAAACCATTGAGTGCAGGAGTTCACTTGACATAAAAATGTAAACATCGCTCTAGTGGTCACAATGTTCGATGCTTCACACCGAAACTCAGGATATCCTATTAAAACAAACCGAGGTAGGTGTTATCCAAAGAGGGGCGAAATCTGATAATTAGAAATGGATTTTTACTTGAAATCTCAAAATGAAAAACTGCCTAAACAACTGGACCGAATTTGATTTTTTCTAAAGCGGACCCGGTAGATGGCGCTGCGATTGTGTTATAGGATTTTTTATATGAAATGTGTAGAAATATGCATTACCGACATATTCCGCGGGACTACAATGTGACGTTATAATGCAAGCTTCTTGAGCTACAACAGATGACAGTGAGGAGTTTTCTTGCTAACTTAGTAATTAGTGAATTTTACGATGAGACATAACTTATATTTTTATTGTCCGACCATGACACGAGGAGACAACGTCTGCCGGGTCCGCTAGTATATCATAAATAATTGTGTAAGTAAGTAGAAAAAGTAGTCTATTGTAAGAAATTTGGGAGGTAAAGATAATTGACCGGTCTCGATCCCCATTTTTGGTTCTTTCAAAGTTCTGACCAGAAACAATTTTGAATACGATTTTTAAAATATATTGCTGTTTCGACTTATACACAATTTGGATTAATAATGCCCTCGACTGTCCATAAGGCTGTTGCCTAACTTACAGCATGAATAACCCTAAAGCGATTTGATATTTAATTTAGTTAGTAATTGTTAATCAAGAGAACTATAAACTTAGTAAATGAATGTGAACTATAGAATATCATGTCGTCCGTGTTGCTCTAGTGGTTACGTTACTTACCTCTAGTCCAAAGGTCGTAGGTTCAAACCAGACCGTGGTCGACGGATTTTAGGATGGAAAAAACCTAAAGCGGAAGTCCTCCAAGAGGGACTCTAAGCCATGGGATCCGAGTCTGAACATTTTAGGTCTTAATAGAATTCGATGTACATGACGTGATTGTGTATATTAATTAGCGAATAATATAATTTATAATCCTTTATCCACAGACAGTCCACCGCTGTGCCCTCGAGGTAGCGTGCTGGCTTGTCACGCAGCGGGCCCGAGTTCGAACACCGGTCGGGGTAGTCTTTCTGGGTGAGATTTTTATCGGTGTTTTTCTCACCTGTAAACAAATGTCAGGAAAACTTTAAGGCCCAAACGGTCCCCGAAATAATATGGCTATCATCATCATCCTTCAACGGTGTGGAAAACAACGGGAAGCTACCACGCCTACATTTCCCAAGTAAAGCTGCAAGCATAGTATGAAAATGCTATGATTGCAGTGAAGGACCTGCCTTCGGACACAATTGCTATGGATAGATCCATATAAATATAGAAAGTCTCATGTGTTATTTATCTGTATTTCCTTGTTACCATCAGCTTACTTTTCACCTTCTCATTCCTCTTCTGCCAAAAGTGAACTTCATGTATAGAATTATACCATTATTCTCAGCAACCCCGAAATACGGTTTTGAACTAATGTCAGTGATTTTCGATTATTTTAAATCCCTGGGGAGCTAGGGTTTAAATGTCATCGGATGTAACCAATCTGCCTACCGACTACGTCTCTTATAGATTCCACACTAATCTCGCTCATTTTTTTCTTTCTATTTTGTTTACCCCTTGCCACCCTCAGTCTCCAAGGAAGACTAGATGTCAAACGTTTGGATTAAATGTCATCGCGATGTCAATAATCGACTTATCGACTACAAAGACCATAGATTTGACACTAATCTCGGCCCGTTTTTATTTAGTCCCATCTCGCTGCCTCCTTGGGACACTTTACGAAAATGTTTGGGCTTAAATTTAATCGATTTCGACAGTAGTATCTGCCGTATTACATTGTTTTACATGTCATATCCTTATGGGTGCTAGGGGTCTCTAACCCATCATAGTAGGCCTATACGTTCCAAAATGTCGGTCTTGTCGGTTCAAAAGTTAAAGTTTTTTAACCCTTCAGAGTGGATGGATTTAATTGGCCGAGAATACTCTGATGTGGGAGGAAGTTCACCGGTATTTAAACTCAGCCGTTCAGTGCCAGTATTCCAATAACGCATTTAAATTGATATATCTTCAGTAATTTAAATGTTTTGCAATTCCTTTATGGTGAACCCTTAGTATAATATTTAATTAATTAAATTTGTTACGGTTCTCACATAACATCTCTGCATTTTTTGCAGACTTATTTATGGTTGTTGTGCCACAGTTGAAATAGGTCCTTTTTGTAAATTTCTCACATAAGTGACACAGTGTATTGCACTAGGGATTCTTTGAAGAATTCAGAGAACCGGCTTTACCTAACAACAAAAACTAAATATTTACACAAAGAGAAGGGTCTTAAAAAAATGAACTTCAAAAATTGGTGTGATAAATCTTCAAAATGTAAACCAGCTGTTTGACACTCGGGCAACAATAAGTGTATTTTTTCCCCTTGTGTTTACTTTGTTCATGTTTATTACAACACATTGCTTCTATGTGCTGACCTTCTTTCTTGTAGGGGGGGGCAGCCTTCTCCAAATGTATCTTTCTAACACTTTTGAAACATTATTTTAGGTCGTGTGCCTCCAAAAAATGGTCTTTCTACACATCAGACCTGTTGTACTAAAAGACCTTCATCAACCCTAAATTTCAATGCCTTTCTTCTGGTTTCCAAACTGAAACCATTGATGAAATATGACTATAATAGTTTCACCGGAGGTGTGGACTTAAAAGATTAACATGTTACAAGCCGGAAGATCGAGGGTTTGAGTCCCGGTGGATCAGGATTTTTAAACTGAATCAAACCTTCAGGCGGCACTGTGAACCCGGGGTTGACTCAGCCTCTAACTGAAATGAGTACCAGATGCTTGTTATGGGCCGTCAGACAGAAATAAGTACTCGGCTTACATCAAGTACCGATACTTTAGAAAAGTGGGAGCCTTAACCTCCTAATATCCCAAGAACCTTCTAAGGTCTGTAGTGGACCACTTTCCTTTTAGATACTGACTGAATTGTAGACTAACTACCTTTCCATAATGTAAGGATATCGTCATTTGAAATATATATATATATATATATATCTGAAATTTACTGTTGTGGTCCTGTACTGTAGCGTAAATCGGAAATAACTTTGTTGGGCCTTTATTTATACTGAATTTTGCGACATTATTAAAAATGAAGAGATTTGAAAATAGATTCAATTTGACAGACAAGCTAATCTACAAAAAAAGGCGAATTTAGTTTTATAAGAAATCCTTTATCAAGTTATAAATTTAAGAAAAATGTCAGAGGCCGCAAGAATAAATGCAAATATAAAATTATTTTAAATTGTTACTCAGGGCCGTAATCAGTTAATATATGCACTAATAGAAACTTTGAAGTCTCTACATAAAATTTGTATACACGGTAAATAGTTAATGTAAACACAAAGGTCATAATTACAGTTTAAAGCAGTGCGTGTAACTAGCGTACATGTCACGTCGTTCCGCATTGGGTGAAGAATTCAACTTGCGTACACGTCACGTCGCTCCACGCTGACGGGTTAATAAACAACAAACGTTCGCATTTCTAATTACTCAAATTTGAATAATAATTCTGTCTTGTTTATACTTCCGTGCATGACTGATCTGTTTGTTGTATTTTCTTATGAGACTATATTTAATATTTCACCTTTAAACGTAAATTAAGGAACATATTTTGATAAAACACTAAATATATCTAGACGTAAGTTAAGGTGCAAAAAGGGTACATGCTAATTTCGAGATAATTGTGCTTTTAAAATGAAACTTACAAGCAGAAATGAAATATTTACGATTTTTGGCAGGATACACTTTAATGCATAAAAAACGAAGTGAAGTTACGGTAAAGAACTATCCAAATATGCAGTTTGACAGATAAAATATAAGAGTATAGGAGTAAATGGTATGAACATGTCTGCAGAATGAATACCAACAGATTGCCTAGGAAAAGTCTGACCTATCAACCAAGAGGAAGAAGAAGAGTTCGGGGACGCCCACGAAAAAGATGGACTCAGCAACTATAATACTTGGAGCCGGAACAAACCAAAAAGCTCCAATTTTTGCAACAAGAAGAAGAAGAAAATGAAACATAGACAAGCCCAACAATAAATTATGAACATCCATAAATAAATCTGAAAAACAACAATTTACACGTAACTTAAGAACGTATAATTTTAAAGTCCGAGGACAAAATAATAAGCATTAGGCAGTGGTGTGTAACTTGATAAAGATAATTGTTATATAATATCCTCAACTCGTGTCCAACTTAGTGTCGGGATGAGGGGTGAGATGAGATGAAGCACCTATATTTATAGAAGTCTGTGAACGATATGTCTGCCAGTGGATCACGTCTGACGCTCCGTCACAGGGACGAATGAACGATATGTATGACATGAGTACGGATAAATCCAGAATTGAAATTTTGTGGCAGGGAAAAACGGTAGAACCTACAAAGATATAATTACTAGTGAAAATAATTATATTAAAATATGGATATGAGAATCACCTAATCTGGAGTTTATAAGTAAAGAAATCAATAGACGCGCTCACAGTGGGGGTATTTGGCCGATTTAGGCGGCCAAAATTAGTTTTGCAATTCAATTAAGTCTAAATGTGCCCTCTTATTAAATTAGTTGTATTTTAAAAGAAAGATAGTACATTTCAGCAAAAAAATATGTATTTTACGTTTTTAAATTAGGCCTGTGTAGTCCAATTATTAATGACTATGAACAGACTTGGGAAACTGTACGTGAATAAGAGCACCGCTAAAGAACTAAACCTTCCATCTGTGTCCAGAACGTGCAATGTCAAGTAAATGTGTCATTTTGTTAGATATTTCCACCTGCTCACGTGGAGGCGGTAAAGTCCAAATACTAACTTTACATAAACATTCTTACATAAGTTCACTTTTATGATGATGATGATGATGAGCTAGATGATCAGAGTGACAGTTCTTTATCAGAAGATACTTTCACCTGCTCTGTGAAAATAATTATCAGATTGAGCTGTATCTGGTCCAGATTTGACTGGAAGTAGCATTTCCGAAGTTTCCTTACAAATTGTGCGTTTCTTATAGCCTGTGGCGTTATGCAAGTCTGAACACGATCTGGAATTAGCGATAATCTGTTAAGCACGTGTAGGTTTCGTGACTATCATTATTTTTATTTGCGCTAAAATTAATTGAAGTGGCACAAAATAACTCTAAAAGAATATTTCTATCTGAGTCAGCATAATACTGAAATTTCTAGTTGACATATATTGAGTTTGTTGCGATCTGTCACAACCCCAGTTGCAAATTAACACCGATGTTGTATTTTCTTCTTCATGTTAAGTCTGTACAACTTCTTCTAAATGTCAGTAGTCGTGTAATAGTAAAATCCAACAATTGTAGTAAATTAATTGCAGTAAAAGTGTCAGTAACATGATGTGATTCTTCATCCGGATAGCAATCCATGTCTCCCTTTTTAGCACCCTGTAGCAAGGATTCATGTTTTTGTCGGTGTTCCATGTTATTTAACACTATGTTTTAGAAACCCAGCTTCAACAAACATGTTCAGTGTTCTTAAAACTGATGATTGTGCTTTGTCTTTCTGAAGACTATGAGAGTTGTTTCTCTTATAGTTTTCCTGCCCACTTTGGAGAATTGATTATTTCCATGTATTTTACAACCATCTCGTCTTCCTGCAGTTCCTAACTTCCCGTATGCAGCTTAAGTCAGGACACCCGTATCTCTACTGACATGTAAAACCTCTTCTTTCCTCTTTTTGCTTCTCTCGTTCAAATTTTGAAATGTTTTCGTTGGCCCTCCTGTTAGACTCACTACCTTAGGGATTGTGAATATCCCTTCAAGACAATTGCTACTTTTCTTAAGAAACGTTTTCTCTTTCTTCTGTGCTGCTATCCATCTTCTTTTCAATTAGAACTTAAAATGTGAATTTTTTGTGCTGTATTTCCTTTATTTGTTCGTCTGAGTAAATGTTATAGCGTAAACGTCAATTTTCCTAAATAATCTCTTTTTAATATTCGGAAAATGTTCCTGTTTTATAATGTTAAACAGGCTTCTCGAGTCATTATACTGATGCACGTTGGCTCTAAAACAAAATTCGAGAAATAATCACGTAGTTTAAAATATCACTTTTTTGCTAATACCTAAACGAATATGTATATCCCGGAAAACCGCGAATTTCCACGATCGATTTTCAAGAAATCGTGAGGCCAATACTTTAACCTTTCTACCGTAGAAAATGAAAGTGCAGGGAAATTCCTGGAAATATAACTAAAATACTCAAGTTTGTTAAAATGCACGTGAGAAAATAACGAGGAAGTGCCCTAGTCGAAGAATTTTATCTGAGTCAAAATAGTTATCAAGAGAATAAAAATAATTAAAATGTGTTACTAATTATTCTGGTTTATCACAATCCATAACTATCCACTTAAAATGTAATCCCTAACACGTAATAATGCATGTGAAACTTAAGCTGGTACAAAGAGCGTCGAGGAAAAGATACTTGCACTATGAGAGACGGACAACTTTCGATTGGTCACACAGACTCAAGGTAACACAGCCTGATGACAATTGAGTGCCGTGTTATCGCCTGATTATTCAGCTCTGACATGTGCTATTTTTTTCCTGTCTAGAATAAATTACAGAAAATCGACTTTTGGCCGCCTAAATCGGGAAAATACCCCACTGTGAGACGCAAGAAAATAGTTGAGCCGGAAATGTTCATATAATTAATAATATATAATTAAGAATGGATCGGAATGAAGCATCATGCCTTGGCGCGGAGTTAGTTTGATTCGCTATGAGGAACATTTTTCTTACACAATTTTGCCCAGTTTGGGACCGATGTCCAGTCAGCAATATGAGGAATTATGATAACTCTAACATATAGCGGCTCCAGGTTGAGGCTGACCACATGTTATCCATATACTATTTAGATTATCGACTTCCTCTCAAACAATATAATAGTCCTAAGTGGTTAGACAGTTGCAGGCGTCTCCCGCCAACAAGTATTTTTTGTTGTTGTTAAAGAACGGAGAATTTTAATAAAAACAGTGTAACAACATAATGTGTTGTGAAATGATATAAAATGGAATATTTCTAGTTTGAGAATAATATTTGTTATAATTTCAATTAACATACCTTATATACATCACGATATGTCATAATAACGGGCATTTAAACGTGGGTAAATGAGATATTTGAAAATGTATTTAATATTTACCTGATAGAGGAAGCGTTGTCTGTAAATCGCAGCTACACAGATTAAACATTTTTGAATCCAATCTGTAAAATATTAATACTTTATTAATATCAATTAAAACTGTAATTTTCTATTTCATATTCAATGACGTTGCTTCGTAACGTTACAGTTATTATGTCATTCGTGCTGTCAACAAGGCGCATTTTGTCCAAATTTTTATGAAAAAATTCTTCTTTTCATAAATGTGTTAATTGTACTTAGAGCAAAAGTCGCATTATAAATGTAAATAGTTATTATATATAGTTATCATGCTGTGGACTAGTGGTTATGCTCCTTACCTCTGGTTCCAAGGGTCGCGGTTTGAAATCCGGCCGGGGTCCATGGATTTTTTGGGACAGAAAATTCCAAGGAGCAAGTCCTTCGGGAGCGACATTAAGCTGTGGGTCCAGAGTCTGAAGATTTTTCAGGCACGTAAAAGATCCTTAGTCCTGAATAAAGAGGTCTCTAAACAAGATTTACCGACCTCAACATCCTAGTAACACCTTAGTAGTCTCATTGGGTCGTGTGTTGACGGTATGCCATTCATGACTCCTATGAGCAAATAAGGTAACTAAAACTTAACTAGGACTAGTAACTTCTTGCAGAGGTGAGGCCATGGCTCAAAAATTGGCTACGCCATTGTAGATACATTATATATAGTTTTCTCCGTTTAAATATCCATAGGACTAATGGCAAATTTATTTTTAAAAAAGTGGCATTATTTTAATCCATAATTCCATTCATCCATCCATAGTAATTCTGCCCGGTGGCAGGTCTTTCATTGCAATCATAGCATTTGCATGCTATGCTTTTCAGCTTACTAGGGAATTATATGAGTGGTAGCTTCCCGTTGCTTACCACACTGGTGAAGGATGATGATGATAATGATAAGGATGATGATGATGATGGCCGGGATGATCGGGGACAGTTGTGCCCTAAGATTAGTGACATTTGTCTTACAGGTGAGGAAGAACCTCGAAACAAATCTCACCCAGGAGCCTGTCCCGACCGTTAATCGAACCCGGGACAGCTACGTCACAAGGCTGCACGGTACCTCGAGACCACAGCGGTGGACATTGATGTATTATTAGATAATAATTTGACAAAAGACATGTAATACGCACACAATGAGAGCACATATTTTTCTTCTCTCTTTCTTCCCCCCATTATAGGTGCTGTAATCGATACTGGTGGAATAGTGGTTAGCATACTTGCTCCTGGATTTAAAAATGCGAGAGTTCAAACACGGCCAGCTATTGTGAATTTTCAGGGCATAAAAATCCTTAGACCAGGTTCCTTCGGAAGCGAACTGAATAGTTTGGTTCTCTGTCTATATGTACGGCTCGTAAATGAATCTCAAGTTTGAAAAACTTGTAAGAACTTTTACGGAGACTGGCGTAACAACCAACGCCTAACTTGGAGGATCACTAAGTACTTGTTTAAGATTTTGTCCTATAGAAATGGCACCTTCTCTATTGGCTAACATGTTTCTCCTACGAGTTGATCTATTTTCCACCATTTGTGATATTGCAAAGACAAACATAACTCCGCCATGAATAATTACTGCTTCATTATAAGGTTCTCGTCCTACGTTTGTTTGCCCAGCAAGGGGGGGGGGGCTGTGTTAATAGCTATGTTACTTATAGTTTTGAAAAAACACAAGTCACCCACCACTATCAAGGTCATTCAATCTCAAGGCGATGAGGTTTAGTATTGAGTTGAAGGCCTTCTTCATCTTCTAAAAATGTTATGGCATGCTCTAGTACAAAACTGAATATTAGAGGACATAGCACATCTCCTTGCTTCAACTCATTGTGGGTTTCAAACGTATCCGGAAACGGTTTGCCTACACGCACTCTACTCTTTGTGCCATTTAGACACATTCGTATAATACTAACTTTTTTAGGAATTCCGAACTCCAGCACGATACTATACAATTTCTCCCTCTTAATTGAATCTCATGCCTTCTATTTCTTTCCTGTAACATCCAAGACTCACTACCGGCAGAGCCGTTATCTTATAAAACTTAATTTTGTGTCTTATGGCGAGTTTTATTGTGGAGACTTCTATTCATTGTCCCACGTAATGACTGAAATTTGTTCAATTTTGTTTCCAAGTCCCTGACGCTGCCATTGCTTATATTGCATCCACGATAATATAAATTAAATGCTTGTTCCAATATTTTGTTTTCTATTATTATTTTGGAGCGTACCGGGTATTTCCCTCGATTGACCATTACGTTTATCTTTTTTGTGGATATTTTCAAATTATATTCGCTACCAATTTGACCCAACTTATGTACTGAACACTGTACGTTCTCTTCATTATTACGCTATCATCTGCATATCGTGTTTTTATTTAATGAATTTATATAAACAAGCGCGCAAACAAACATACTCTATGGGTTTGTGTGGAAAACACTTACGAAGAGTTGAAAACAGAATTAGATGGAAAAATCATAGAACAAGTGTCTGAAGTTAATTACCTCCGTCACATAATATCTGATAAAATAAACGACAGAGATAAAGTTACAGAAAATACAAAGCAATAAATGGAGTCATAAAAACAAATGTCAACCGCGAACAAATTCAGATCACACAATGTAACTGCAAAAACAGGACTGAAATATAGCAACGAAAATTGGATACTAAGTTCTAAAATCAAAAATTGCAAGCGGCAGAGATGCGAATTTTACGTCCATTCCTAGGTTTGTCATACATGGACAACACAGAAGTACACGAAAATTTAAAACTTCAAAATATAGTTGAAGTAGTTCAGAATTATCATAAGCAACGCAACGAGTGATTTCCAATTTATCTAGAGAATTTGGAAATCAAGAGTGGCATTTGTTAGGACTATTTAACGAATAAAATCAAACTGTTTACTCACAAACCATTATTTAAATATAATTATTTTAAAATATTTATATATTCAATGTTAACGGCGATGTTTGAAAACAAATGAGAAACGTTCGTTATCTTTCTTTTGTTCATCACTGCAACTAGATCATATTATTTATTGCCAAATATGATCGTAATATCGCAAGAATGCACCCTAGTGGACAAAATATGAAACACATCTAACTGTTTATTATAACCAATATTATAGGTTATTAAATAATTTCTGACATCCTATGATATAAATATGTCAATTATATTTTTCTTGATCGTGAATACCCGGGATATAATACATTTAAGAAAGTGCAAACAGTGGTTAATTTTTATTGTGGTACAGTCAATTGCTACATTTTTTGTTATATCCCGCAAGCGGTACATGGTTACATTCGTGCACTGTATATACAATCTGGGAGCCACGTGCATTCTAGGATTCTACGTAAATATATATAAATTACTATATTCAACGTATTTGTTAGAGGGCCAGTAACTGCAAATAATACTCTGACCTGTTCAGAATATTAAAAAGGAGGAGCATTCTTTAGTGTGATAAACAGAAGTTGATAAATATCGAGGAGAAACACGATTGTGATTGGTTGTAAAACAAAATTCATTGAAACATGATTGGTCATTGATTCCCATTTGGGGCATGAGTTAAATTGTCAAAGCAATTGTTACAACACGTACAAAGAATGGACCTTACTCGCTTTTCTAAATTATCATTGCAGTATCAACCTAAAGGAGGTCGAGATAGAGGAAGACCAACATTAAGATGGACTGACCAACCCCATCTTGAGATTTCATAGAAACTCGCTGAAGTTCGTGATGATGGTTATTAACAATGATGCGTCATTAAGAAATTGCAACACTAAATGCTAAACATTCATACGTATTTACAATTTAACGAATGGATTATGAAAGGTTGCCAAGAAAAGATTTGGACTGGGTTCCAAAGGGAAGGTGAGGCAGAAGAAGACTAAAAACATCTACCTGCTGGACACAGAAACAGCGATGATTGAAAAAAGGATCGCAAGATAGGGATTATACAAATAAAGACATTTGGAGTCCACTACATATGTTACAGGAGGATGTGAAGACTTGTTCACGATGACGATCCACATTAGATATGAATTTCCCTCTTGTACTAAATATAATCCATATACAATGACGTAACAGCCCAGTGTTGGACCTTAGCCTCTCCTTTGTTAGCAGTTACTAGATCAAGTTACAGTTTTTTGACTACAGATGTTATCGATCAACATACAGACATCTAGCAGGCAACTAAGGTACTACTAAGAAGATGAGACAGGTAAATTTTGCTTAGAGGCCTCTTTATTGAGGCTTAAGGTTCTTTTACGTGCATGGATACTTTCAGACTGTCCCTCCCGGTGAACTAACTCCTTGGATGGTTGAATCCTAAAAAATCCGTTGACACAGAGCGCGTTTGAACCCGCGACCCTCTGGACCAGAGTCAAGGAATATTAGCACTAGTCCACGCGTCCGACACTAAAATATAATATTATCTTTTTCACAAAGTCTACCATGTTAGTTTGTATATTCTTCATGCTAATACCGGGGTGCGCTGGTGCGTCTAAATACATTAAATGTGTTTTTATGTTTAGTTGAATAAGTAAAAGAAAAAATAATTATAAATTTATATCGTAATTATTTTAGATTACGTAGGAACAATAATCACAAATAGGAATGAGATGCACAGGGAAATTAAACATAGTCTCAATTCTGGAAGTGCGTGTTATTATGCACTACAGAGACTCTTGACTTCACAACTACTTTAAAAAACGTTAAACTGAAAATACGTACAAAACTATTATTCTACCAGTTATATTATATGGATGCGAAACATGGACTCTTACTTTAATGGAGGAAAGGGGATTGCGAGTATTTGAGAATAAATTTCTTGGGAAGATATTTGGACCAAAGATAGATGAACAGACAGGTGATTGGAGAAGACTGCGTAACAATGAATTACATGGTCTTTATAGGAAGCCAGATATAACGAGAACAGTTAAGTCTCGTAGACTGCTATGGGCAGGACATGCGGCACGAATAGGGAATGAAAGACGTGCATGGAAGCTTCTTCTAGGAAAGCCAGTAGGAAAACGCCCAGTTGGTAGACCAAGAATGAGGTGGGAGGATAACATTAACTATGATTTGAGGGAAGTAGATTATACAGGGGATGATTGGTAAACATTGGCTCAGGATGGGGATCTATGTTGGAGAGCTTATGTCCGCGCGGCCATTATAGTGCCAGTGAGTTAGTTAATTATTATAGATACCCCGTGCTGATTACCCGGCGATGCCCGCGGAATCTACTTATCCCGATCTTCTTGGCATCAGTGAGCCTGAAGATAGAAATGGTTATTATGAGTTATCCGTGAAATATACACATAATGCTGTCGCGGACGTTTTTTTTTATAGATTTTTTAGATATTTAATTTTGTGTACATTAATTTGGTGTATTTGTATGGTTTAGGCAGCGTAACCAGTTAAGCGTCCAAAACGCTACTTGTATAGTGTGTACCGATGCCCTTTTTTTTATTTCCAGCCGTATAGTACGTAGGATGATATGTTATATACGTTGTCTCAGAAGAATTATCTAAATGATGGAAAAAAACGCCATTCAATGGAGTCAAGTAGTTTTGAGTCCATAGACAGACTCACGTTCATTTTTATATTAAGATGTATAATGTTTCAGAAATGTATACTTTAAGTTAAGGTAATAATACGAGGTTGGGAAGTGGTTTTTACAGAAGCGAGGAAAAATGTTTAAAAACCGAGCGTAGCGAGGTTTTTAATTTCCGAGATTCTGTAAAACACCTCACAAACGTGCGTTGTACATTAGGTTTTGCGCGATGGTGTTTTCAAAATAATAAATAATGGTAAAATAATATCTTTGTTGGAAATATTTACGTTCATTATAAACAACTGACTAACGTTAACAGCGCGGGAAAAATTTATTAGTTGCAACTACAGGAAGCCGTGGTACCATCAGTGATAAAATGGCGGCAAGTACGTATTTATTGTTTGAAATAAAGTTCAGTTCATTTAAAATGCAGTGATTTGTTTTGTATAATGTATATTAACACTATCTTTTGGATATATTTTTGTATATACATTGTACGTAGTATACACAGAGGGCAGTGGTTTTACTTCCCGCACGTAGTTTGTAATATGTAATATTACAGTATAGTTATTTACTTAGGCAACTCCGAAATGTAGGAAGTTGAAATTTCAATCGTGGTCGCCATTGCTGTAAGTACGACAAAACGCACAATCGCGCAAAATGTCTGTTATATCTGTGCATTACTTGAGCATTGTTCTTCCGTCAGTGAAACCAGTTTTAGTTACGTTAAAAAAAGTATTAACCTTGACCGAGTTGTTAGAGGTCAGCACCGTAGCAGATGGTTGACCTTGTTTTTTCAAGGACACGTTGGATGTTCCATTAACTTCAACCTGTGAAAATATGGCTTCAGTTTTCCGTCTCTTGTTCTGATGGTCGAAATATTTAAACATATCTGTAATTTATTCTAAAATACCTTTTCGGGATTCTTGGCCGTGTCTTGCAGTGTTGTCTTCTCGGCGTTTCACCACCTTCTGTGGGTGACATCTTCAGGAGGTATTGCTAGTGTAAATTTTCGTAATAAACTGCTAATTATTTTTAACTTGTGTGATGTTACCGTAACTATGATATTTAGTAAATAATTTCTAATTCGTTGAGTTAAACATAGAACAGCTCGCAATTTGTTGTTGTCATGGTATATGTCATGAATTACTATACCCGTGAATAAGGTTTTATTTGTCCCTTTTATAGGGCAGGATACCATGTTTTATTAGTTCTTAAACCTCCCTCTTTTCTGTTAAAATTTTGTTTATATTTATAGCTATTGGGAAGCTATTGAGATATATAAACGTAAACAAAACTTGGCTATATAATATACAATATCTTAAGACAGTGATGCCTAGATCAGAGAGGCCTCAAGCGTTGGCAGAAAAAAAAAACTGTTTACAGCTTACTGCACTGTAGACAAATACATTCGCGTCATCTAGCTAGAAACAAATTGATATTTTGAATTGATTCCGGTGGCTCAATCGTCATTTTCGATGTGTACAATACCACATTTCAAACATTTGAAGGATTAATAACAAAACACGTTGGTATCATTTTATCGTTCATAAGTGAAGTGCATGTGTAGAAATGAATTAAGTCAAAACTTTATTAATATACTTTTTAAGTTATTAAGTTACGAAGAGAAGTTGTGTGTTAAAGAATTAGGAAATCCTGTGCGAGATTTGAACATAAACATTTCGGTAAAATGTGGAGATAAGACGTAAGCTAGACATTATCTTTTTCGTGTAATTTTTTCCAAGAAGAATTCACGTGGGCAAAAACCGGAGTGAAAGTTTAATGTATGTAACTGGAAAAACAAGTCCTAATTTCAACAAATTGAAAACTTCGTGCACCAAAAGGAAAGATGAATGAAATCCATATCCAAAAGTTAAGGTAAAAATTACATGAGTTTCTTTAACACTTAACTAACAGAATTACATATTAAAACCAGTGTCATTCTCAACTAATTCCTATAAGTACACTACAATAAGGAAATAATCTCCAATATGCGACAAGAAAAATGTTTCCAACCATACATCTTGCGCATGCGCCAACAAACGAGAAGCGGTTTACATTATAGACTCATTGGATGCAGGGAACATATACACGATATTTGAACTCGCGTTACCGGCCTATCTGAAAGCTAACCTAACGACATTTGAGTGAAAGAATTCAACGCCCAAAATAGTGAAAATAGTAAGTTCTCAAGTAAGCCTATATGTGTACATTTAATTAGTGCTTACTCTATGTTTGCTGCACCGGAACACGCTTATAGACTTTGTTAGTTACATAGAACATTCGTTAAAATCAATGTGGCTGCCACGTCTTTACGGTTCGTATGTGCATATCGTAATATTCAACATATCCAAATAATCGTGAGAAAACACGAAAAAATCATTGTAAAAGATGGGAATTAACTATAAAAATGAAACCCTAAGAGTAAAAATTAGAGAGGAGTTTATAACAATTATAGGCTCTATATATACACACGGGCAGCTACTGGGATGAGCTGTCTGTATCAAATTCTAATCTGGAGCCGATTTCAGATGTTAAACTCAATTATCCGATTATTTTCGTCATCAGTGTACATTATCTGTCGAAACTACAACGTATGGAATGATTAGATAGCTAAATATAACAATGGATGCATTATGTACAAAAAAGCTGCATCTAATTTAAAAAAAAAGGCGCAAGTTTAGAATATCTTGACGTATGATTTTCCATACTACATTAATGTAATAATGTTGGTCTACGTACTTTTTTCGGTCTTTACTAACATTTCGTAATGTTTTAAACATTTTGCAACGATACTTACAACCATTTTTACAATTATTGTCTGGTCATATTTGAGAGTGGCGGGAATTTTAAATCAAACGACATTTTTATATTAATTTCGAGTATAAGACGCACCTGAATTTTGGAGAGAAAAAAGTGCATAGGCTATTACAGTCCGTACAATACGGTATATAGATTTTTATGAAATTGCACATTATTAAATTAACAGCTGATATTATAATTAATGCAAATGAAATGTTTGGTTCATGTGTGTTGTATTGAAATTCTTTACATAAGTACTATGGGACCCGCGAGACATTGTCCTGCTCGATAAAAATTTGTTACTTTTTTACCATAAAATTCACTAATTAGTAGTTCGCAAGAAAACTCCTCACTGCCATATTTTGTGGCACAAGACGTACGCGTTATGACGTCACACAATGCAGATGTTTGCACTTCTGACACAAAAAAATCCTATAATCCGATCGCAGCGCCACATACCGGGTCAAATTGTGAATCTAAACCATCCAGGACTCACTCAAACACAAAAAATATCATCAAATTCGGTGCAGTCGTAAAGACAGTTTTTAATTTCGGATTGCAAGTAAACCTCATCATATTAGTACAATACCTAACTCGTCTATTTTAGTAGGATATGCAGAGTTTCGTTGTAAAACATCGAAAAATGTGATCGCTAGAGTGATTTTTAAATTTTCGCTTCAGCTAAACTCCTACACCTAATGGTTTTAGTGTGTCCTATTGTGAATCTAAACTAACGAGGGACCCAATTAGACACACATAACAAATTTGATCAAAATCGGTCCACTCCTTTAGGAGGAGTTAAGTGAGAAACACACGCACAGAAGAATTTTATATATATATATATATATATATATATATAAATGAAAACTGCGATATTATTGTCATATTATATGACAAAAAATAATTATGTGCAAAAATTAGCACAAAGTCCATAACATAAAAGCGAATGTGTGTGTGTTTGTGATTTATAAATTTCTAAACCACGCAACAGATCTTAATGAAACTTTGTACATGTTTGCAGGTATGGGGAGTGTTTAATCGTTATAATTCTCTAATACCATTATATGTAGGAGTTCACCTGAAAAAATAAAAAATCACTGAAGCGGACGCTAATTTCGATGTTTAACAACGAAGCACTGTATAGGCCCATTCTATTAAAATTAACCAATTTAGTTCCTGTGCAAAAATCAGGGAAGTTCGACCACCAGAAATGAGGGTTTAGCTGAAATTCGAAATTAAAAATGGACTCTAGCAACCGCCGGAGTCATATTTGTTCATCCAAATGTATACCATACAATGTAATTAGCCCCTTATTTACTTAAGACTTGTACAAATAAAAATGGAAACACATTTAATGTTATTAGGCGCAGCAGCGCACGCCGGGTATTCGGTTGCAGTTTATATATTGTATAAAGCTTCTTTAATAGAAGCAATGACATTGTAATTCAACTCGGTGAAGTAATTTCACAAAACCATACGTAAATAAGTGCTGTATTTTAATTTATATGGATATGTATTTTATTCATAAATGCACGATCTGTCAGCTGGGAGATGATTTGCATCTAGGTGGCGTAATGGACACAAGCCACCAAAATTTGCACGGCCAGTCGTTCATATATTATACCTAAACCATGCCAAAGAGGGATGAACAGAAAGGTGAATGGAGAAGACAACATAGCATTGAACTACTTGATCTTTATAGGAAGCCAGATATGATAAGAACAGTCAAGTCTCGAAGATTGTGATGGGCAGGACATGTGTCAAGAATGAGGAATGACAGACGTGCGTGAAAGCTTCTTTATAGGAAAACCAGAGGAAATACGCCCAGTTGGTAGACTAAGAATGAGGTGGGAGAAATACATTAACCATGATTTGAAGGAAGTGGATTATACAGCGGTTGATTGGAAAACATTAGCTCTGGTTAGGGATGTATGGAAAGTTTTTTCAGTGCGGATATGAAGCTACTGGTTGGATAAAGGCAATTAGTTTCTCATTCGTATTATGATTGTATTTTATTATTTTCGCATTTTCTTCTGGTAATTCCATTCTCTTCATACTGTCGTTATACCATCCATCCAATGTGTTTGCGGGCTTCCTCTTCTTCTTCTGGTTTCAGCATTCCATTCCAAATTAATTTTCTCAATTACATTAATTTTGTCAGAAATCCCGTGATTGTCCCAACACACAGTATTGCTGTATTGTATCCGAGCTAAGTTCAAGTTGTACCTAAACATATTACGCCGTCTACTGGCGGAACCGTGGTGTTACTTTTACCCTCCAAATGACTGAATTGTGTTCGGAAGTGTCAATGATAGAAGCATTTTTGATACGTTATGTCGTATAACTAGGGGAAATAATCCTAAATACAGGACAAGATGGTAACAACAATTAGTAACTTGCATTTCCTATTTATTTATGACAATAATTATATATGGGCCCACCTAACGAGACGTTTACATGTTTTCTATGATGTCCATAGATATCCTATATTTAGGATTTCATTAGGTCTACAAGCAGATATATGCTCAATCGTTTAGTAGTTAGACAAGGGTATAGTCTATCGCCCACACATTTTAATATACATATTGATGCCATTATGAAACAATGGAAAATTATATCAGACGGAGGCCTTAGACTGAACAATAATACAAGTGTTAAATAACTTAATTCTCTTACTACACCAAGATGAAGATATGTTACAATTGGCTGCTTACAAACTAAATGCAGTAAGTCAAAACAAATAATGACATTTTGTGGAAGAAACACTCTGCGAGCAAAAATAATAATTGGAGACGAAATTATTGAAAAAGTATCCGACATTAATTGTTTAGAATGTGATATCAGCTATGGATATGATAAAGATATGGAACATAAAACTCATCTGTTTCAAGCTATTTGTGGCACAATAAACATAACATTGAATAACAAAGCCCATAAACAAACATAATTAAAATTTTATACAAAAATGGCACTCCCTGTCTTTTTGTATTGGAATGAATCTTGGATTATCACTACCAAACAAAAAAGTAAAATCCATGCAGCCGAGATGAATTTTTAAGAAACATAAAAGGCTGCACTGTAATGGACCAGATAAGAAACGAGGATATCCGTGAAGAACTGCGTATCTACTCCATAAAAGAAAATATATTTAACAAGATTCAGTAGAAAGAACATGTAGAAAGAATGGAACAAAGTAGATTATCAAATAAAATCTTAAATTTTTCCGAGAGGAAGAAGAGATCTTGGACGCCCTCGGAAGAGATGCTCTTAGATCTATTAGTGAAGATGGAACAGGAAACTCTCGCCTACACCAGGAAATGAAGAAGAAGGCTTTCGTACCTGTAAATTTTCCCTCTGCAGGGGAGAAATTCAACCATACTAATTTAGTTGGATTTGTTTTCGGATAGATGTCAGATTGGCCCATTGTCTATGTTGACTTCACAGTGACGTCTAGAAAGCCAAGATAGTACTAGGAAGGGAAAATTCGGTAAATGTTGCTTAGAAGTAAATTATTCAGGCTTAACCCTCAACTGGTAGGGTGGGGTCAGAATGACCCAGGCTATTATTTGGAAACGCTCCTTCTCATATACCTAAAATATTTTCTACCTGAAACTCTGTATACTCTATCCTCAGTCTGTTCTCGAACCTTGGGCGAAGTGGAAGCTTCATTGTGTTTTTGCATTTTTGTGTTATTTCAGTTTTTTTAACGTCTTGCGCTTCTCGGGTCACTTTGACCCCAGCCTACCTTAAACGTAACTATTTTTTCATTTAGCAGAAGAATGATTTTTTTCATTATTATTTCAGGGTACACTTGTATTCATTTCTGAATTTATTTTTGTAGTGAACGATGAATAAAAACCTAACTAGTGAAGAGTTAACTAGCATTTTGAATGAATCAGATGATGAATATTAGAATGAAGTTGATGAAAATGTTGTTATTGAGAGTGAACACGACACTGATAGTGAACAATGTGGCAATTCTGTTGACGATGATGTGGATGGTAATCCTGATGTTGACGATACAGCTTTCATGTAAGGTGAAGATAAATACAAGTGGAGTCATGATCTCGTTTTACGAGAACGCACCGCTCAACCCAATATCATTACACATCTTCCTGGAATTCGTGGAAATGCTAAGGAATCCCCCACTTTAGAACCAGAACTTTCTTGGAGTTTTCTTCTTACAGATGACATTCTAGATATTATTGTAACACACACAAATGATGAAATAGAGAGGAAAAGAAGCAATTATTCCAACCTCGGAAAAGAGGTAGATACATTACGGGGGACAGTTGGTTTTCGTCTATAGACGTGGCTGATGAATTGAAGAATAGAGTATTGACCTATGTGGGAACGGTTAGGAAAAATAAAAGACAAATTCCTCCAGAATTTCTTCCACAGAAGAAGAGAACTGTAGGTTCATCTGTATGTTCCAAAAAAGAACAAAGCTGTCATTCTGAATTCCACTATACATTACACCAAATGTATCGATAGCGATACACAAAAGCCGAAAATAATACAATTCCATAACATGACCAAAGGTAGAGTTGATTCCTTGGATCAGAAAGTTTCAACCTATTCTACTGCTCGAAGGACGAGACGATGGCCAATGGTGATATTTTTTGCCATAATGGTTATCGCTACAATAAATGGTCATATACTTATGACAAGCAGAAAAGAGGCAAAATCCATTACCAGGCGTCAATTCTTTATTGCTCTCGGAAAATAACTTGTAATCCTGAACGTGTTCGCAGAAGTAACATCAAGGAATTGTCTCGTGAACTCCGGCAGATGATTGAGAAATTTGGTGGTATATCGGGCCCAAGCACAGAAAAGGAAGCAGGGCCTACCGTGACTCCAGGAAAAATGAAAATATGTTCTACCTATCCTCGTGGTCGGAATGGGAAAGCTGGAACAAATTGTGAAATGTGTATGAAACTGCTATGTGCAGGATGTAGTAAAAAAATCTGTCCTGTCTGTTTTTGAATAATATTACCAATTTAGGTATATGATGAATGGAGTTACTACTCAGTTGGAATTATGATCTGTCTCCTGATTAGAGTGATAGGATAATTTATTACAATTATTTTTTATAGTCCTAGAGTGATTATTGAGATTTACCAAGTTTCAAATTCCAGTTCTTTGTTCTGCTGTTTTGTTACTAAATGATGCAAATTAATTAGATTTAATATTGTTATTCTTGTGTAATTGATCTTGGTTTACTATATTAGTGTAATTCCTACATGCTGTTTATTATATAGTCAATGCATATGTCTGAATGTACAATCTGTATCTAAAATATATTTTTTAATGCACTCCAAGAAAAGTAAATTAAATTCTGTTATTTAGACGTGATGTACTTAGTTAAAATTAGGTGTGAAGAGGTTGTAATTTATTAGGTTAATATATTATGTCAGATACAATCAAATAATAAAGTCCAAATGTATGCATTTCGTTTATTATATTATCAGGGTCATAATGACCCCACCCTACCAGTTATGTAACAGAAATTTCACCTTACTAGTTGGGGTTAAGTATCTTTTATGAGCCTGAAAACCTTCAGACTCTGATCCCACGGCATAATGTCCCCCGGAGGAATTGCTCCTTGGATTTTTTCTTCCTAAACAGTTCATCGACCCCGTCCTGCTTTGAACCCGCTGTTGGAAAAGTTGGAGATGAAATTAGGAGAACATTTGTTCTAGCCATGTTAATCTTACAACCTAAATGTTAAATTATCTATAATCTTTACTCAATGTCTCCTTTTTTTACGAGGACAAAACACTACATACATAAGAATGTGATTCCACGAGGAAACGGTAGTATTAAATACTATCTGAGAACTCTCCACTTCGAAGGGTTTCTTTTTGGTAGGCTATACATTCGGCTTTTGTTCTATATATAGGCCTAATGTAAACAAATATATTAAAATATTCATTTTTTCTTCCTTTATTTTCTTTCGTTTTTTGATGTACGCATGAAGGTATATTTCATAGCAAGTAATTTCATATAAATATATTCTTGTTTGGTATTATGTTGTTTGGAATATGCATAAAACGATACGTGAAAAGCAAAGTAGGCCTATAGCTGATCAAGTGAGAAACGAATTAACAGCTCTGTCTTGTTGATAATAAACTAATCTCACTGATAATTGTGACACAAAGTGGCAAAACAATGCAATTCCTGATATGAAAACCGACTTTCATTTTTTCTTTGCCGATTACGAGGCCGGCCTCAGCGATATTTTGAAACAGCTGTTTCACGAGTGATCTTGTGCCATTTCACAATTTCGCTGAGTCAGGATTTCATAATACTGTAATTGGTGATGCAGTTTCTTTAGCTTCAATACATGTGAGAGCTTATACCGGGCTGATTTAATGAGTTTAATAATTCACAGTTTGATGTTGTGTTTGATAACACATTCTGTATCCGCTGCTCGTTTATAAAGTTATTTGTAGCTCGTTCATACTTCCTTCAGGTGGTTCCTTTCTAGAAGCGGATACAGTTCTTCTTCCCTTCCTACCGCGTTGCAAAATTCTTCTCTTAAAATAAGTTTACCAGAGTGTGGATCTAGTGTATAAATACAATTTCCAATTTCGAAAATAATTTCGGCAAAGCTTGTGTTCTCATATCTCATGTTTCATTATTGCACGCATATTTTCTGTTAAAGAAAACTTTTGAACGCGATACCATATATTAATCACTTCAAACATGTTTTTTTTTATTTTATCTAGGTTACAAGTGTCGAAAACCTCCTGACAGGAGCAATAAAATCCCTACTATTATGTTCGTGGTCTTCCGAATATCGTAGAATATTTCATCTAGCGGTTCTATGGGTTACTATACTTTCAACCCATGTATTACGTAGCAGATTGGAAACTCTTGTTCAGTTAAAGTAAACGTAATTTGAGAGCGGAATACTCCCTACAGTGGCTGCAATTTCTGATAATGCCAGAGCCAATGTGATTTGTTTTTACGCTCCAATATTTTAGCTCAAGCCTAATTAATTTGTGAGAAATGATTTACCAGTGCCCCCTGATGAATGAAAATGAAATAATCCCCTTTTCATCTGTTTACGATCCTGTGGAATAGAGTCTCACTAGCGGAGCAAATGGGAGACTCGCGGTTACTACAACACCACGGTTAGTTATACGGTGAAATATACAAATACATAACTTTTTTCCGCTACGTAAAATTAGAAATTTTATCGCATAGAAAAATAAAAATGATGACATACTAACCTAAATTACGGAGCAACGCCACTGAATGTGCAATTAAAAATTAACTATGTAATTTGGTATTAACAGAATATTAATATTTCAGAGATTAAATTGAAAGCTGATTCTTCCATCAATTTACACTCTGAAATTTGTAGAACAAACAATGATAAAGATCTCCTTTATGAGGTAAAAATTAAATACATTTAAGAACAGCACATTTATCATATATTAAATGCTATCACTTATTATACTTACTTACTTACTCACTGGCACTATCGAACCCGTAGGTTCATGGCCGCGCGGACATAAGTTCTCCATACATCCCTATCCTGAGCTAATGTTTTCCAATCATTCCCTGTATAATCTACTTCCCTTAAATCATAGTTAATGTTATTCTCCCACCTCATTCATGGTCTACCGACTGAGCGCTTTCTCTTTGGCTTTCCTACAAGAAGCCTCCACGCAAGTCCTTCATTACCCATACGTGCAACATGTCCTGCCTATCCCAGTCTACGAGACTTAACTGTTCTTATTATATCTGGCTTCCTATAAAGACCATGTAGTTCATTGTTATGTAGTCTTCTCCATTCACCAGTCTGTTCATCTCTCTTTGGTCCAAAAATGTTCCTAAGTACTTTATTCTCAAATACTTGTAATCTCCTTTCCTCCCTTAAAGTAAGAGTCCATGTTTCACACCCATATAATATAACTGGTAGAATAATAGTTTTATATATTTTCAGTTTAACGTTTTCTTGAAACGAGTTGGGACATCAAGAGTCTCTGCAATGCATAATAGCACGCATTTCCAGAATTGTGCCTATGTTTAATTTCTTTGTGCATCTCATTCCTATTTGTGATTATTGTTCCTGGGTATTTGAATTTAGACACTTCCTAAAAATTTCCCTCATTTGTTATTACCTGTCCATTTCCATTATATAATGTATATCTACGTGTGACCATATATTTAGTTTTATTGACATTTACTTCCAGTCCTAATTTCTTAGTGTTACTCAATAGTGTGTGCGTTTTGTCCTTTAGTATCTCCTCTCTATCGGCCAATAATACTACATCATCAGCATAAACTAACAGCTTGTTAACACCATTGAGTTGTAAGCCTTCCTCATTCTCTAAAGATTTAATGGCATGCTCTAGTACAAAATTAAATAGTAGAGGAGATAGTGCATCTCCTTGCTTCAATCCATTCTGGATTTCAAAAGTGTCCGAAAACTGTTTGCCTACACGCACCCTACTCTTTGTGCCATTTAGAAACATTCGTATAAGTCTAACTAACTTTTTAGGAATTCCGAACTCCAGCAGGATACTATATAACTTCTCCCTCTTAATTGAATCATATGCTTTTTTGAAGTCCACGTAGAGTAGCATTATGTCACTTATTATACTGTACATATTTGAAAGCTAATTGATAAGTAATTATAGCAAATTGAAATATAAATTTTGAAATGTTCTCTTTAATATATTTTAGATAAGATTTTGTTATTGTAAGTGCATTCAGCCTTGTTATTTCCAACCAATACTTAGTAAAAATAAATATAACGTTTTCTGTCTAAACTGAGATTTCAACCTTTACGCGCTGAAGCACTAAGAGTTTTTGTTATTTAAGAAATCCAGGAGCAGACACATTCGAAATCACTGTGAGACTATAGTATACAGAGTACAGTAGGGTTTCTTACATTAAAAACAAATTATTATATGTTTTATTGCGTGTCATATTAGCTAATTTTAAAAATGATGTAAAATTAATGTACTCAGTCTTGGTTTTCGCATGCAATTGTTAATGTACGTTGAAATATTATTCTCTTTAATCGAGATTTGAACCTTATATCTCTAGCTATATGCTCTGCCGTTCCTACCAATTTTGCTGCTAAAGGAAATTTAGGAGCAGACACACAATTGAATGTGTGTGTAACACTACTGTACGTCTGGTTTCCCATTGGAATGTGTGTGTAACACTACTGTACGTCTGGTTTCCCATTGGAATGTGTGTGTAACACTACTGTACGTCTGGTTTCCCAATGGAATGTGTGTGTAACACTACTGTACGTCTGGTTTCCCATTGGAATGTGTGTGTAACACTACTGTACGTCTGGTTTCCCATTGGAAGTGTGTGTAACACTACTGTACATCTGGTTTCCCATTGGAATGTGTGTGTAACATTACTGTACATCTGGTTTCCCATTGGAATGTGTGTGTAACACTACTGTACATCTGGTTTCCCATTGGAATGTGTGTGTAACACTACTGTACATCTGGTTTCACATTGGAATGTGTGTGTAACACTACTGTACATCTGGTTTCCCATTGGAATGTGTGTGTAACACTACTGTACATCTGGTTTCCCATTGGAATGTGTGTGTAACACTACTGTACATCTGGTTTCCCATTGGAATGTGTGTGTAACACTACTGTACGTCTGGTTTCCCATTGGAATGTGTGTGTAACACTACTGTACATCTGGTTTCACAATGGAATGTGTGTGTAACACTACTGTACGTCTGGTTTCCCATTGGAATGTGTGTGTAACACTACTGTACATCTGGTTTCACAATGGAATGTGTGTGTAACACTACTGTACGTCTGGTTTCCCATTGGAATGTGTGTGTAACACTACTGTACGTCTGGTTTCCCAATGGAATGTGTGTGTAACACTACTGTACGTCTGGTTTCCCATTGGAATTTGTGTGTAACACTACTGTACGTCTGGTTTCCCATTGGAATGTGTGTGTAACACTACTGTACGTCTGGTTTCCCATTGGAATGTGTGTGTAACACTACTGTACGTCTGGTTTCCCAATGGAATGTGCGTGTAACACTACAGTACGTCTGGTTTCCCAATGGAATATGTGTAACACTACTGTACGTCTGGTCTCCCAATGGAATGTGTGTGTAAAACTACTGTACGTCTGGTTTCCCAATGGAATGTGTGTGTAACACTACTGTACGTCTGGTTTCCCATTGGAATGTGTGTGTAACACTACTGTACGTCTGGTTTCCCAATGGAATGTGTGTGTAACACTACTGTACGTCTGGTTTCCCAATGGAATATGTGTGTAACACTACTGTACGTCTGGTTTCCCATTGGAATGTGTGTGTAACACTACTGTACGTCTGGTTTCCCATTGGAATGTGTGTGTAACACTACTGTACGTCTGGTTTCCCAATGGAATGTGTGTGTAACACTACTGTACGTCTGGTTTCCCATTGGAATGTGTGTGTAACACTACTGTACGTCTGGTTTCCCATTGGAATGTGTGTGTAACACTACTGTACGTCTGGTTTCCCAATGGAATGTGTGTGTAACACTACTGTACGTCTGGTTTCCCAATGGAATGTGTGTGTAACACTACTGTACGTCTGGTTTCCCATTGGAATGTGTGTGTAACACTACTGTACGTCTGGTTTCCCAATGGAATGTGTGTGTAACACTACTGTACGTCTGGTTTCCCAATGGAATGTGTGCGTAACACTACTGTACGTCTGGTTTCCCATTGGAATGTGTGTGTAACACTACTGTACGTCTGGTTTCCCATTGGAATGTGTGTGTAACACTACTGTACGTCTGGTTTTCCATTGGAATTTGTGTGTAACACTACTGTACGTCTGGTTTCCCATTGGAATGTGTGTGTAACACTACTGTACGTCTGGTTTCCCATTGGAATGTGTGTGTAACACTACTGTACGTCTGGTTTCCCATTGGAATGTGTGTGTAACACAACTGTACGTCTGGGTTTCCATTGGAATGTGTGTGTAACACTACTGTACGTCTGGTTTCCCATTGGAATGTGTGTGTAACACTACTGTGTACGTCTGGTTTCCCAATGGAATGAGTGTGTAACACTACTGTACGTCTGGTTTCCCAAAGGAATGTGTGTGTAACACTACTGTACGTCTGGTTTCCCATTGGAATGTGTGTGTAACACTACTGTACGTCTGGTTTGCCATTGGAATGTGTGTGTAACACTACTGTACGTCTGGTTTCCCATTGGAATGTGTGTGTAACACTACTTTACGTCTGGTTTCCCATTGGTATGTGTGTTGTAACACTACTGTACGTCTGGTTTCCCAATGGAAGGTGTGTGTAACACTACTGTACGGTCTGGATTCCCATTGGAATGTGTTGTGTAACATTACTGTACGTCTGGTTTTCCCAATGAAATGTGTGTGTAACACTACTGTACGTCTGGTTTCCCATTGGAATGTGTGTGTAACACTACTGTAAGTCTGGTTTCCCATTGGAATGTGTGTGTAACACTACTGTACGTCTGGTTTCACAATGGAATGTGTGTGTAACACTACTGTACGTCTGGTTTCCCAATGGAATGTGTGTGTAACACTACTGTAACGTCTGGTTTCCCAACGGAATGTGTGTGTAACACTACTGTACGTCTGGTTTCCCAATGGAATGTGTGTGTAACACCACTACTGTACGTCTGGTTTCCCAATGGAATGTGTGTGTAACACTACTGTACGTCTGGTTTCCCATTGGAATGTGTGTGTAACACTACTGTACGTCTGGTTTCCATTGGAATGTGTGTGTAACACTACTGTACGTCTGGTTTCACAATGGAATGTGTGTGTAACACTACTGTACGTCTGGTTTCCCAATGGAATGTTGTGTGTCACACTACTGTACGTCCTGGTTTCCCAATGGAGTGTGTGTGTAACACTACTGTACGTCTGGTTTCCCATTGGAATGTGTGTGTAACACTACTGTACGTCTGGTTTCCCAATGGAATGTGTGTGTAACACTACTGTACGTCTGGTTTCCCATTGGAATGGTGTGTGTAACACTACTGTACGTCTGGTTTCCCATTGGAATGTGTGTGTAACACTACTGTACGTCTGGTTTCCCAATGGAATGTGTGTGTAACACTACTGTACGTCTGGTTTCCCATTGGAATGTGTGTGTAACACTACTGTACGTCTGGTTTCCCAATGGAATGTGTGTGTGTAACACTACTGTACGTCTGGTTTCCCATTGGAATGTGTGTGTAACAATACTGTACGTCTGGTTTCCCAATGGAATGTGTGTGTAACACTACTGTACGTCTGGTTTCCCATTGGAATGTTGTGTGTAACACTACTGTACGTCTGGTTTTCCCATTGGAATGTGTGTGTAACACTACTGGACGTCTGGTTTCCCCATTGGAATGTGTGTGTAACACTACTGTATCGTCTGGTTTCCCATTGGAATGGTGTGTGTAACACTACTGTAACGTCTGGGTTCCCATTGGAATGTGTGTGTAACACTACTGTACGTCTGGTTTCCCAATTGGAATGAGTGTGTAACCACTACTGTACGTCTGGTTTCCCCAAAGGAATGTGTGTGGAACACAAACTGTACGTCTGGTTTCCCAATGGAATGTGTGTGTATTGTAACACTACTAGTACGTCTGGTTTTCCCATTGGAATGTGTGTGTAACACTACTGTACGTCTGGATTTCCCATTGGAAATGTGTGTGTAACACTACTGTACGTCTGGTTTCGCCATTGGAATGTGTGTGTGTAACACTACTGTACGTCTGGTTTCCCAATGGAATGTGTGTGTAACACTACTGTAGCGTCTGGATTCCCCAATGGAATTGTGTGTGTAAACACTACTGTAACGTTCTGGTTTCCCAATGGAATGTGTGTGTAACAACTACTGTAACGTCTGGTTTCCCATTGAAATGTGTGTGTAACACTACTGGAAGTATGGTTTCCCATTGAAATGTGCGTGTAACACTACTGTACGTCTGGTTTCCCAATGGAATGTGTGTGTAACACTACTGTACGTCTGAGTTCCCAAATGGAATGTGTGTGTAACACTACTGTACGTCTGGTTTGCCACATAGGAATGTGTGTTGTAACACTACTGTACGTCTGGTTTCCCATTGGAATGTGTGTGTAACAATACTGTTACGTCTGGTTTCCCATGGAATGTGTGTGTAACACTAATGTACGTCTGGTTTCCCAACGGAATGTGTGTGGAACACTACTGTACGTCTGGTTTCCCAATGGAATGTGTGTGTAACACTACTGTACGTCTGGATTCCCAATGGAATGTGTGTGTAACACTACTGTACGTCTGGTTCCCAATGGAATGTGTGTGTAACACATACTGTACGTCTGGTTTCCAAATGGAATGTGTGTGTACACAACTACAGTAAGTCTGGTTCTCCCATTGGAATGTGTGTGTAACACTACTGTAACGTCTGGTTTCACATTGGAATGTGTGTGTAAAACTAATGTACGTATGTGTTTCCAATGGAATGTGTGTGTAACACTACTGTACGTCTGGTTTCCCAATGGAATGTGTGTGTAACACTACTGTGACGTCTGGGTTTCCCATTGGAATGTTGTGTCTAACACTACTGTACGTCGACGGTTTCCCAATGGAATGTGGGTGTAAAACTACTGTAACGTACTCGTTTCCCATTGGAATGGTGTGTGTAACACTACTGTCACGTCTGGTTTCCCATTGGAATGTGGGTGTAACAAATACTGTACGTCTGGGTTTCCCATGGGAATGTGTTGTGTAACACTACAGGTACGTCTGGTTTTCCCCCAATGGAATGTGTGTGTAACACTACTGTACGTCTGGTTTTTCACAATGGAATGTGTGTGTAAACACTACTGTACGGTAGCTGGTTTCCCATTGGAGTGGGTGTGTAACACTACTGTACGTCTGTTTCCCAAGGGAATGTGTGTGTGTAACACTACTGTACGTCCGGGGTTTCCCATTGGAATGTGTGTGTAACACTACTGTACGTCTGGTTTCCCATTGGAATGTGTGTGTAAACACTACTGTACGTCTGGGTTCCCATTGGAATGTGTGTGTAACACTACTGTACGTCTGGTTTCCCAATGGAATGTGTGTGTAACACTACTGTACGTCTGGTTTCCCATTGGAATGTGTGTGAACACTACTGTACGTCTGGTTTCCCAATGGAATGTGTGTGTAACACTACTGTACGTCTGGTTTCCCATTGGAATGTGTGTGTAACACTACTGTACGTCTGGTTCCCAATGGAATGTGTGTGTAACACTACTGTACGTCTGGTTTCCCATTGGAATGTGTGTAACACTACTGTACGTCTGGTTTCCCATTGGAATGTGTGTGTAACACTACTGTACATCTGGTTTCCCATTGGAATGTGTGTGTAACACTACTGTACGTCTGGTTTCCCATTGAAGTGTGTGTAACACTACTGTAAGTCTGGTTTCCCATTGGAATGTGTGTGTAACACTACTTACGTCTGGTTTCCCAATGGAATGTGTGTGTAACACTACTGTACGTCTGGTTTCCCATTGGAATGTGTGTGTAACACTACTGTACGTCCGGTTTCCCATTGGAATGTGTGCGTAACACTACTGTATGTCTGGTTTCCTAATGGAATGTGTGTGTAACACTACTGTACGTCTGGTTTCCCATTGGAATGTGTGTGTAACACTACTGTACGTCTGGTTTCCCATTGGAATGTGTGTGTAACACTACTGTATGTCTGGTTTCCCATTGGAATGTGTGTGTAACACTACTGTACGTCTGGTTTCCCAATGGAATGTGTGTGTAACACTACTGTACGTCTGGTTATCCCAATGGAATGTGTGTGTAACACTACTGTACGTCTGGTTTCCCATTGGAATGTGTGTGTAACACTACTGTAACTCTGGTTTCAGAATGGAATGTGTGTGTAACACTACTGTACGTCTGGTTTCCCATTGGAATGTGTGTGTAACACTACTGTACGTCTGGTTTCACAATGGAATGTGTGTGTAACACTACTGTACGTCTGGGTTCCAATGAAATGGTGTGTAACACTACTGTACGTCTGGTTTCCCAATGGAATGTGTGTGTGAACACTACTGTACGTCTGGTTTCCCATTGGAATGTGTGTGTAACACTACTGTACATCTGGTTTCACAATGGAATGTGTGTGTAACACTACTGTACGTCTGGTTTCCCAATGGAATGTGTGTGTAACACTTCTGTACATCTGGTTTCACAATGGAATGTGTGCGTAACACTACTGTACGTCTGGTTTCACAATGGAATGTGTGTGTAACACTACTGTACGTCTGGTTTCCCATTGGAATGTGTGTGTAACACTACTGTACATCTGGTTTCCCAATGGAATGTGTGTAACACTACTGTACGTCTGGTTTCCATTGGAATGTGTGTGTAACACTACTGTACGTCTGGTTACCCAATGGAATGTGTGTGTAACACTACTGTACGTCTGGTTTCCCATTGGAATGTGTGTATAACACTACTGTACATCTGGTTGCCTTCTGTTAACAATATCAGATTTATCACAAAGGTGGCTGATGATATTAAATTCATGTGTCGATGTGTTTTGATTTAATATAATAGTTAATACAATTTAAAAGAAAAATCTGCCTATAAAAGATTAGAAACCACGCTATCTTGCTTTGCGAGTGGCGAACTTACCGATTATTGCTACACAAAGAGAACTCAGGAGTTGACACAAATCTTGTTCTGTTAGAAATTCATGTGTAACCCGATTACTAAACTTGTATACACATTACAAGCAGGGTTGCTTCTCTTGTGATGGATTTCATTCCATGCCTTATTGTACAGGGTGTTTCAGAATAACTATTACAGATTTATAGGGGTTGTAGAGGGAACGAAGTAGATAAAGTTTTGATAAGGAGCCAATGTCCACAAAAGTACCATTTCGATGTAAAAACAAGGTTGAAAATCGAAACACAAAAGGCTGATAACGCGTGAGTCTTGTGTTTCAGAATAAGTATTACAGTCTTCCTGGGGTTGTAATATACGTGTCGAGTCGGAGGAAGATCTTCTTCCACGAATTCTGGCGGCAGCATGAATTATTGAAGAGACGCCAGATCTTGTGCGGCGTGTGTATGAAAACATGCGTCGCAGATTACACTTTGTACAATGTACATTATGGTCACCACGTGGAACCACACTTGTAGTACAACCCCTGGAAGTCTGTAGTGCTTATTCTGATATACATGGCATATGATATCAGCCCATTGTGTTTTGATATGCAAACCTATTTTACATCGAAATGGGTACATTTCACTTCCGGATATGGGGTTTTTATCAAAACGTTATGTATTAAGTCCCCTCAACAACCCCATGAAGTCTGTAATATTATTCTCACTCTGTAGATGTTGCAACTAACGTAATCAGACTTTTTCCTCGCATGCAATAACTAATACAACAAAATCTCATTTATTCTGCTCTAAAAATAAATGTACATCCTTTATCTCTAGCATTACACGGTGGAGCACTAACCTGTTGTGCTACTTAGGCAGACATGAATGGTTTTCTGTTCGACATCCCCGTGTAACCGTATTAACCAACTTCTATTCACATTATAATAAGTCGTTTCTATTGAGAAGATAATGTAACGGGATTTAATGCATGCAGTATCAGATAATTATAAATATTGAAATTAATGTATTCGGGCTTCTTGTTCGCATGCAATAGTTAACACAATTTATTAGAAACATAATAAAATCTGCCTAAACCATTATCGTAACTCCAGATTTGCGTCTACTTCTATAATGCATTAGTAGCACAATTGGTTAATACGAGAACCCGTAAAGCTGGAGATTTTCTGTTCAAATCCCGGTGTAGAAAAATAATTTTACTATCTACTTGTGTTAACTATTATATGCGAATACAATATCCGATTCCGGTTGAGGGTCTTTGCACTTTTCAGCGGTTGCCGGCTGCTGGCCCTTCACATCCACATGTGTCAATCACAGAGGTAGATGATCAACAGCCAGTGTAGGGGTGACATGTGGTTAGCATGTCGAGTCCCCCAGCCGTTATAGCTGGTTCCTCAACCTGGAGCCGCTACTTATTGTAGCTACCCAATTGCCTCACGATGCTGGGTGGACACCGGTCCCATACTGGCCGAAATACCATGAGAAAATTTATTTCCCCATGGAGACTCGAACCAGCGCAAGTCCAGTAGCTCTGCGCCAAGGCTTCCTACCTTAACCGCTCGGCTACGGCGCGGGACGAATACGATATCAAGTTTGTAATTAGCTGACATGACATGGCATAACGTGCTGCTAGCAGTAGCGACCCTGTTGTAATGTGAACACAAGTTCGCTAACATGATCACACGGGGATTTCAAATAGAGAGATATTTGTGTTTGCACACTGATTGCGTAACTAACACAAATTGTTAGTGTGCAGCGTAAAGCACGAGGTCAAGTGTTGAAGTCCAATTCAGGCAGATATGTTTCTTTTTTGTTGAATTAACTACTGCAGCGAACAGAATACCTAAATACATTAACTTCAATATCAGCTGATACGTCCTGCGCAGTAGCCGAGTTGTTTAGGTAAGATGCCTTGGCGCAGACCACACGACTTCCGCTGGTTTCAGTCTCCGCGGGGGAACACATTTTCTCATGGGACCTGTTCTCCCCCACCATCGTGGGCAATTTCTACATCAAAAATTAAAAAGATGACTGCAATAAGTAGCAGCTATAACGACCGGTGAACCCAATATGCTGAATGCATGTTACCCGTACACTACCTCTATAATTAGCACATATGGATGTGAGGACAGAAGCCGGCAGGTAGTCCAAGAGCCTTCTAGGCCTGTCGCGCCTTGCAGTGTTTTATAATTAGCTGATACAGCATGAACAGAATTCGATTATAATGTAGTTTTAATTGAAGCGATATTTTAGTAATATGAATACAAGTTCATTAATACAGTCACACGGGGAGTTCCATCTCATGAACTCAGTTTAACCTCTCACCTTACAAGTACTTTACGTGACACATATCACACGGGCACCACCTGTCGGGAGAGGGATCTTAACTATGAATCACACTCATACTTACCGACTCCCCGCATACAACACAACATTATGTCGAAAAACACCCATCACACACATATATATACACACACACACACACACACACACACACACACACACACACACACTAAACATAAGGATTATTATCCTTAGTTAATTGTAATATTATTGTGTTTTCTTTTTTGTTTTACGTTATAATTACCAAACATTCTCTATTGTAACGGAGTGTCAACAGCACGTGCGACCCATATTTGTAAATAACATTGTATCTTACGTTTAGTCTAATAAAGTGCTACTAAACATGACTTGTATGGTAATATTGATTATAATGGACGGATGATATTCGGGAACCGTTTGGTCCCTAGCGTCTCCCGACATTTGTCTTACGGGGATTTCAAATTGAGGAACATACGTGTCTGGTCTTTGTTTGTTTATCTAGAAAGATTGGTTAGTGCGATAGAGCGTAAATATTGAGATCTGTGGTTCAAATCCAAGTATATGGAGATTCCCTTCTACTTATCTTTATCTTGTTATTCTGTTTCCAATTTAATCTTCACCGTTCTTTAAACATTGAACCCCTGCAGGGCTCTTGGTCTGCCAGACGATAATCGTGACACACTCAGCCTGACGAGTCCCTACTACGTAGTGTAGATAACCAAATTACTCATGGTGTTTAGTGGTCATCAGTCACACTGGGGGAAAGTACTCGAGAAAATTATTTTTCCCAAGGGACTCAAATCAGCGCATGTCCCGTTCCTCTGAACGTATTGTTGATTGTCTTAGAAAATGTAAGGTTATGTGTTATTGGAATTATTTATATTCGTAAGCTAATTTACTTTTAATAATTCTGAATCTTTTTCCGCCTCATTTGTCTTCAGTCTTTAACATTATGTTTATTATGTGACATGTTTTAGCAAATCAAGTTAGGTCCAGTTAGTTACAGAGTTAATAAAACAGTTACATTTTATAAAATATCATGGAAATCTCTAGAACAAATGACAATTTAAGGTTCAATCATGTTTCTAGAATTACCTTGAAAAAGATACATATATAACTCAGACTTTTAAACTGTAAACAATTGACCGTCGCCAGCCGTTTGATGACGTGATTCCTAGAACCACAGGCGATCATGATAACCTGGCCTTACAAAATACCGATTATAGAACTTAAGAAATTAGAAGGAGAATATAAAACATATTACGTAGAACAACATTTTCTTCTAATTCTAGGCACACTAAATAGAAGTTAAAAAATGTTCTCAAATTATATTCTAATGTAACTTTTCCAAACACAGAAATGCGATTATGAAACAGTCGAAAACTATGCTACATATGTTATTTATCCTGATACCGTGCTGTCTTCGATAAGTTAAGTTCATTTGATTTTCTAATTAAAAACAAATGTCATTAAATATGTACAAAATTCATCCTGTTGCAAAGCGATAACGAACATGATGACGTAACAATTATTATAACGTTACCAAGCAGCGCCACGGAATGTACAGTAACATTTTAATTCAATTCAATTAAATATTCATATTTCACAGATTAAATACAAAACTGGTTTGTGTTTCATTATATGGAGCAGTTATTTTTACACATACAAATGGACAAACGCTTCCATCTTCATGTAAATATTGAAAGCGTTTTCAAATACATTTATCGTAAGTAACGCCACGAGTGATTTCCAAATTATCGATACATTCACGACTCACGAAGTGGAAATCAAGAGTGACATTTGTTAGGACAATTTAACGAAAAAATTAACCTGTTTACTCACAAATCATTATTTAACTATAGTTATTTTAAAATATTTATATATTTAATGTAAACGGTGATGTTTGAAAACAAATGAGAAATGATTGGTACGCTTCATTTTCTTCCCTTGTTCATCACTGCAGCCACATCATAATGTTATTTATTGCCAAAGGATCGCAATATTTTAAGAATGCACCCTAGTGGAGAAATTTATAAACAACGTTACAGGTATCAATTAATTTGATGTCCTATGATGTAATTATGTCAATTATATTTTTCTGCAACGTCATTTCTTGGAAAATAATTCGTTTAAGAAAGTGCAAACAGTGTTTTCTTTTTTTGCGATATAATCAATTGTTACAAATGTTTTATATTATATATCGCATGCGCTTTCTGCTGGCATTCATGCACTATATATACAATCTGGTAGCCGTATTTCTTATGGAGTCAGTCACTGCAAAATAATGCTATGACCTATTCAGAATGTTAAAAAGGTGGTGCTTTCTTTATTATGATAAACTTAAGTTGATAAATTTTAGACAAAACGTGACTGTGATTGGTTGTAAATAAGAAATCATTGAAATGTGATTGGTCTTGACTCCCAATTGGGGCGTGAGTCAAATAGTCATCGTTAATTTGCTTGTTAATACGTACTGAATATATATTTGTTAAGGATAACTAACTGAAATTAGAACAAGTGCAACTCTCAAAATATCAATCTTTTATTTTCCATTCTGATGTTCACTTTTAAAATTACACCTCTTCATTTTTTACACTAAACTACACTCCAGGGCGTCCGAGTACCAACTTGTAACATATTTTATCAGCTGACTATAATTGAGATAGAATAAGATTGTCAAAGTTAGTTTTCTCAACCTGAAGTTACTGTTTACTGAAGTTACCAAAATTCCTCACGATACTGCTTGGGTACCGGTTATATACAGGCCGAACTTTCATGCGAAAAATCTCTTTAAGGTCTCAAACCAGAGCACCTTCTGGACCTATGATGCATTGAACTGCTGCATTCTTCAGAATCTGTATTATTTATTATTATATGCAAATGTTCGGAATAATTGTTTTCTTGTCTATTGTATGTTTTGATGAAAACCTCCAGTTTATCCAGTTGTTTATAAGAACGCTGTTATTAATATAACTGTTTCCCCTTATTTTTCTCCATCTTTTGCAAGATATAGCAAGAGAGTTTGCTCTCACACTTCAAGATTATACATTTTTGAATTTCGATAAAACATTGATACATTTTGGGTCTAATTTAAGATAAAACTAACAAATATTTATTAAACATTCTGAAACCTCTGTAAGAACATGAACGTCTTTCTCGAGATATCTGAGGGAAATAACTACAAGTTTTCTCACGGCAGATGATAAAAGGTGATCTTACTATCGGAGTTAAGACTCTTGGTATATTCGAGGTTTAAGCCTTTGGCATGGGTTCCCTGAAGTAGTCCCCGCCCGGAGATCCGAATGGGGGACTATTTGACCTCCGGAAAATTTTACCCCAGTTGAACCCATGTCCGCATTTCTTGACGGTTTTATTTTTACGGTGAAGGATCGTCACTCCTTCGACCAAGGTACTTTTTTCGTCTGGCTTATCACCTTCGACCAGTCCGGCATGGGTAATCCTATCGGCAGCAATGCTACCGCCGGCATAGCTCTCAGGATCATTTAAGCACGCAAGCCACTCCACCACGACAAGGTAAAGATACCATGGAGGGATATATACTCTCTTTAATTTGCTTACTTGATATAGTCAGTTACTAGATGGCAGTTGAAGACAGTGTTCTCCGCGACATCTAGTAATAATGGAGATACATATATAAGAAAAATAAGTGTTTGAATTGGATTCGCCTGGTAGGGTAATGGATATCACGCTGAGGTACAGACTCAGAGATCCGGGTTCGAATCCCGTCCAGGCATTTATGTTTCTTATCATACCATATTAAGCTTGAACCGAAAGTGCGTTTTTCGGCTCATTACTGCAGCGTCGTTCTCCTCCCTAGACTGGGATATTCATGAACTATGGCAATATTCCTTTCTCCTTGAATTTACCCCCACTCTCCCCTCTTTACCCTTCCTGCCGCGCTGTGTCTACGGCGCATCTCCCCTCTGCCTCGGAACCTTCATATACGTGGTGCACAGGCAGAACGTTATCATTCAAGCAGATCATTCATTCAGCATTCAATGTTTGAATCATCGATCCAGTCCGAGATGGGATTGGAACTCTAATATGGACAAGGTCGTCTGAAGCCGAGAAGCGGCGTAGTTTAGTTGGTCCTGTAGACCAGGGAAGAAGCCGCCCCTGGCTTGGACTCTAGCATGAGTGTGGTACGTGGTATGGTGTGGTTTTTTGTCTTGTAAAAGTATTATCATTTATTTATTTATATTCTTTTTTCTTTCTTGAATGATCCAAATGTTTTTCTTGATTTTGTTTTTACTTCAGACAACTTGTTTGCATTAAATATCATCTTTTATATAATTCATCTGCTATCTGATTTATGTGCACGTAGCTGTTTAGATAACCTATACGGAAACTCACGCACTTAAGAAATCATTTCCAGCTCACTTACTTTTGCTGTCTAGCTTTCCTGATTGATAATTATTGTGAAAACCATCATTTTCAGTCTCTCTGTGGATTTGAGAATCCTTATTTATTCATGTTAATATATCTAGGAAAGAAAGATGAATCAATACTTGCCTTCCATGGGCCCGAGGCAAGTAATTTTGTGATTAATAACCTTGGAGGTAATCAGATCTTCGCTAATAGAGGCAACAGCAACAAAACACGATCCCGCACAAATGGTGGCGAGTAGTGAGGAGGTTCTCACCGCGCCTGCACAAATGGTTGCGCAGAAGCGTGGGTTTATTAGAGAGGTTAAACTATTCCCTCACCCCGCCCGCACAAGCTTGCATTGTTCAATGTTAAACATTTAATTATAACATCGATAAAGCGCCACTGCTATAAGGTAAAAATATTCTCTTTAATTTGCTTACTTGATATAGTCAGCTACTAGATGGCAGTGAAGACAGTGTTCTCGCGACATCTAGTAATAATGGAGAGTATAATACATATATAAGAGAAATAAGTGTTTGAATTGGATTCGCCTGGTAGTGTAATGGATATCACGCTGAGGTACAGACTCAGAGATCCGGGTACGAATCCCGTCCAGGCATTTATTTTTCTTATCATACCATATTAAGCTTGCATTGCTCAATGTTAAACATTTAATTATAACACACACACACACACACACACACACACACATATATATATATATATATATATATATATATATATACTATTATAATTAAATTTTTGACATTGAGCAATGCAATCTTAAATGACATGGTAAGAAAAATAAACGCTCCGACGGGGATTGAACCCGGACCCCTGGATTTATATCCCACTACATCTGGTATATATTATTATAAGAGAAATGAATGTATGTACTACACCTGCTCCGTGGCGGAATCGGTAGCACACTGGGATATATATATATATATATATATATATATATATATATATACTATTATAACTAAATGTTTGACATTGAACAATGCAATCTTAAATGACATGATAAAAAATATAAATGCATCTTCGGGACTTAAACGCGGACCTCTGGGTTTATATCCAACTACTTCTAGTAATAATGAGACTATGTTACTATAAGAGAAGAGAATATTTGTACTAGACTTGCTTGATGGCGTAATAGGTAGCGCAATGGAATATATATATATATATTATTGTAATTATATTTTTGTCATTGGGCAAAACAAGCTTAAAATGACATGATAAGGAAAATAAATGCTCGGATGGACTTGAACCCGGTGTTCTGGATTTATATCCCACTACATCTAGTAGGCCTGGTAATGAGAATATATTATTATAAGAGAAATGAATGTTTGTACTTGACTTGATTGGTGGCGTAATGGGAAGGCCACTGGGATATATATATATATATATATAATTAAATGTTTCACATTGAGCAATTCAATCTTGAATTGACATGGTATGAAAAGTAATTGCTCGTACGGGACTTGAACCCAGACCACTGTATTTATATCCCACTACATCCAGTAATAATGAGAATAGATTATTATAATGGAAATGAATGTTTGTACTAGACTTGTTCGGTGGCGTAATTGATAGAGCACTGGGATATATCCACAGGTTCGGGTTCAAGTCCCGTTGGAGTATTTTATTAATTTGTCTTATGTCAAAAACACACACATACACACACACACACATATACACACACACACATATATATATATATAATTCAAGGAGGATTTATATTAATTTTTATTTTAAAATTGCGCTTGTAATTTAGAATAACATAAAATCATATCTCAAAAATATACAAAGACAGAAACATTTGAAATTTTATATTTAAATGTCTTATATTATGTTAGATTTCAAATGTGATCATTTCAAAACGTAATATATTTTCAAACATTTTAATCCGTGAAAATATGATACTCGTATTTATAATTGTATTTCCTACAATATAGATCATGTGGTTCACCGTTATGTAGTCTTCTGCATTCGCCCGTCTGTTCATCTCTCTTTTGTTCTAAAATTTTCCTAAGAACTTTATGTTGAAACAGTACAGATTTTCATTTTATTATTGTTATTATTATTATTGTTATTGTTATTATTATTATTATTTAAATAAGAATAACTGATGGAAGAAGAATCGTTGGTATGTTGAACTCAGTACTTTGGAATAGAAATGTAATATACAGAACGAAGAAATCTACATTCACGTTCTGTTACAAAGCACTTTATTATATGGGTCCGAAACCTGGACAGTAAGTAGAAAATAAGCCAACCAGCTGTTAGCAGTAGAAATGGATTTTGGGAAGCGAAGTACAAGAATTTCAAGAATGGATAAGGTCAGAAACATCACAATAAGGGAAATTATGCAAGTTGAGAAAACATATTAGGAAAAATAGAAGAAAAACGTTTGAAATGGTAAGGACACCTCATAAGAATGGAAGAAGAGAGAATACCATAGAAGATCATTAATTGGAAAACTAATGGAAGAAGTGGAAGAGGCGGGTCTAGAGAACGATGGATGGATGGAGTGAAGAGAAGTATGGAAGCTAGAGATCTGAGAGAAGAAGATGCTTTAGACAAGAAACCTCTACTTACAAATCATTTTCAGTTGAAGGGGAAACACTGTATTGTGGACTATTCCTAAATAAAAAATTATTGCATTATTATTATTATTATTATATTATTTTAATTTACAATTTATTTATTAATAATATTATATAATAATTATATTATTATATTACAGTATATTATTTTAATTTACAATTTATTTATTAATAATATTATATATTAATAATATTATTATATTGTATTATTTTAATTTACAATTTATTTATTAATATTATTATAATAAAATAAATATTGAAATTATAGATTTTATAAATTTTGCAGTAAATAGTATGTTACGTTATCGTTTATATTTGTAATGTTTGATAAAATGGCTAATTAACGTGCGAAATCTGTTTACAAAACATGGTCTGATAAATAAAGTAGATGTGGCAACAATGTACTTCTCATTCTGCGTCTCCGGAAAAATCAATAAGTAGCGCAATGGCCCGTGTAATATATCAATCGAATTTACATATTGTATTATTTTTAATATTTACACGAAAACTGTCAAAGCTGCATAAAAAATAAACATTTTCATACAATATTGAAAAATTAAGCTATTCAATAATAATATTAAAACATCTCCGAGCAATTACATAGAGTATATATTTTATTATAAACTTCAAAGTTTTTAAAATATTTCGTATCTATGTTAATAGACGATCTGTTCATATTGTCAGAACTGCGTGAAGGTGACACAAACAACGCCACATAGCGATTGTGTTTTGTTAATTTGCAACACTGTAGGCGTACCCTGGCTAAACCAGGTGACTGTCGTGTATAAATATTAATACACTCAACTTGTAAGATTTGTGATAGTTATTAAAGCGTGCTTAGAGTGTTTTGATGCGTGTGGAATGGACTCAGGAGCTGTTTTTGTCTTCAATTGAACACGTGGTTGGTTATTTATATTAATATTTGATAAATTATATAAACATGAACATCTGTGAATCTGTTTTTTATGAACTCAATAACTGCTTAACCGAATTGAATGGGGTTTTAACCATCATTTAGAGAATTTCTTTGGGAAAATTAACGTATGTAACTTATTACCGTATGTACTATAGGACCGGAGCAAAATAATAAAAATAAATAATAATTTTAAAAAACTAAAACAACACACTATATTAGAAAACCGAACTAAAAAAATGAAAAATAATTTTAATTTCCGACACGCTTGGGAAAAAATTAAAGTGGTCAACAAAAAAAATCATCTCCAACACATATAGAATAAAACTAGAGGTATGAACAAAAAGAAAATAATTTTCCCATCAAAAGCGTGGGATGCTCTATATCAATTAATATATTTGATAATAAACATATATTGGTAAAAGTAAAGTCTGTAAGAAGAAAATGTAAAAATCATTGAAAGCACCCCACGCTTTTGATGGTAAAATTATTTTCTTTTTGTTGATAACTTGGGGCGGTAGGATTTGGAGTGGCTGTTAAATGTCACTAGGGTTTCACTTTGATTTTATTGTAAATAGTTACTTGCCCTTCCTCGGTAGCTAGTGGGTTCCTGTTTCAGGGTGAGCGCTGAGACTCCTATCTATAACGGGTTCGGAAGGAGAATTGCGTGGGAACAGACAATCACTAATTATTTGAATTATTTTATTTAATTAATCTCTGCCAATTTAAATGCACATTACACAGTGAAAATAAAACTTTTCTGTCCCTGGTCTTCGATATTTCGCTAATGAGGACTAGCAAATGACTAATGAGTTCGGGAGATTTTCCCTAAGTCCATAATCGTTGTTACAAGATATTTTTTTACTATACAATCAAGATCTTCTTCCTTCTAAGTGTCGAGTATAAGTGTAAGTGTCCTAAATTGTGTCCTCATGAGTTCCGTATCGAAGTCAGGACCAATTATTCCCATATATGGTCTATACCCTAACTCTCATTTTGATTGGTTAGAATATTTAATCACATGTCCTCCAAGGGCGTAACTATTTTATTTAAACCACCGCCTACCTTTTGATTTTATTCTCACGGCTAGGGAGCGTGTTTGCCAGCTTGGGCTCTCCGCGATTGTAAATTTGGAGTCTGACATTTCTCCCAAACGTGATTTTTGAAGATAGACCCAGATTAAGGATTTCAGGTCTAATTTGAGGAGTTACATATTTATGACCTCTTTTACTTAGGATTTCCACCGCTTCTTGTGAGAACTATTTACCAATACGAAACTTAATTTATTTTTAACTATATTCTGTTCCTTCATTATTTATTCATTTCTTATATCCCTTAATCACTATTATATTAGGGTCGTATCATATTCAGGGAGCGAGAGGCATTGTGACGAATATGATACGACCCTAATAGTGATTAAGGAATATAAGAAATGAATAAATAATGAAGGAACAGAATATAGTTAAAAATAAATTAAGTTTCATGTTGGTAAATAGTTCTCTCAAGAAGCGGTTGAAACCCTAAGTAAAAGAGGTCATAAATATGTAACTCCTCAAATTAGACCTGAAATCCTTAATCTGGGTCTAGCTTCAAAAATCACGTTTGGGAGAAATGTCAAGCTCCAAATTTACAATCGCGGAAAGCCCAAGCTGGCAAACACGCTCCCTAGCAGTGAGAATAAAATCAAAAGGTAGGCGGTGGTTTAAATAAAATAGTTACGCCCTTGGATGACATGTGATTAAATATTCTAACCAATCAAAATGAGAGTTAGGGTATAGACCATATATGGGAATAATTGGTCCTGACTTCGATACGGAACTCATGAGGACACAATTTAGGACACTTACACTTATACTCGACACTTAGAAGGAAGAAGATCTTGATTATATAGTAAAAAATATCTTGTAACAACGATTATGGACTTAGGGAAAATCTCCCGAACTCATTAGTCATTTGCTAGTCCTCATTAGCGAAATATCGAAGACCAGGGACAGAAAAGTTTTATTTTCACTGTGTAATGTGCATTTAATTGGCAGAGATTAATTAAATAAAATAATTCAAATAATTAGTGATTGTCTGTTCCCACGCAATTCTCCTTCCGAACCCGTTATAGATAGGAGTCTCAGCGCTCACCCTGAAACAGGAACCGACTAGCTACCGAGGAAGGGCAAGTAACTATTTACAATAAAATCAAAGTGGAACAAAAGTGGGATTATCAGCCATATAAACTTACTGCCCCAAACTCTAGTTTTATTCTATATGTGTTGGAGAAGATTTTTTGTTGACCACTTTAATTTTATCCCAAGCGTGTTGGAAAATATTTTTTTTATTTAGTTAGTTCGGTTTTCTAACAAAGCGTGTTGTTTTAGTTTTTTAAAACTGTTATTTATTTTTTATTATTTAGTTTTAATATTTTACAAAATAAGGTAAACATGTAAATGTCTTTAAATTCGATACTATTGTAGTATGCCCTCTTCTAAAAAATTCGTCCCAGCCGGATTTGAACCAGCGACCTATGGATTACTGAAATTATATACCGCTAGAGTTCACCGCTCTACCAACTGAGCTCTTCCAACGATTGACCAAAAAGTCGACAAGTCCGGAACCTATTATACCAGTTTTAATTTTTTTTTCTGATGATTCTGGCCAGGATTTTAGAAAATAATGTGACATTATTATATTGTCATGGCTCTATTATAATTATACAAAGTTTCAAGTCGATCCTGTGTTTCTAAGTGGGTGGAAATCGTTATTATTATTATTATTATTATTATTATACATAGTATGCCTAAAATATGATTAGATATATATATATATATATATATATATATATATATATATGTGTTGATTTACTGTAATTTTAACGAATAAAATACTGTACGATTATAGAACAATATAAATTAAAATAGAATTACCGGTACTAATAAACTAGAATATATCTCATAATTTCTACTCGTTGTGCAGAAAATTATCCTCATAGTTTTTTTAAAGTAATTACCTAAATACATTCCTCTCATTTCGAATAATGGAATTTCTGTGCTATGTAAGTTTATTTTAAGAGCGCGACGAAATAAATCTAAGATATTTCACTTAACATAAATGCAAACATAGTTTTAAATATGTTGGGTTGTTATTACGTATATAAAACATAGTAAAGTATAGCCTGAAATATTTAATACCGTATAAACACGCTACATTGACGATAAAGGTGCTCAGCATTTTCCAAATAAATTATATAATTTAATATTTAATACATCAAATAATTCCAATTATATGGAATTCAAACATAACGTTTTTCATTAAATTAATTTTCCTATTTATTAAATTAAAAATATAAAATACAATGAAATTATGCACATATACTTTATTTAAAATATTCTTCAATGAAATCATTCTCTTTGTTTTTAGACAAAACACAATGGTTTTTGTTTAACAAAACGAGTGTAATATGCATGTGAGATAGCTTGAAATAGTAAGTGAACCCACAACAGGCCCGGAGGCCCTTGTGGTAGTAGGAGGTTAAGGCAATCAGCACTTTATGTCAGCCGGGTTGTCAGCCCTGCGTGACGGCCGCCTTTACCCCCAGAACAAGCGTTTGGTACTCATTTCCGTTAGAGGCAGAGTCGATCCCAGGGCCATAGTGCAGCTTGAAATAGTCTATCAAATATTAATTATTGTCATTTTTTTGTTTAATGAATTATTATTGAAATTAGTTAATGAAAAACGGAAAATACTCTTATTTCATGTTTCACCGTATTTTAATGTTAATAATAAATAAAATGCTATATAATTACTTTACAAAATGCTATAGAAAAAATAGTATCATAAAAAATTAATTAAGAGGATTATGTGTGTAATTATAAAAATACTATAATACTGGTACTTGCTGCTTTCTCACTCTTTTTGTTTGTTATGTAGTAAATAATTTTTTAATTACGTTTCTACTCTGGGAAATTAAATTGTTTGTTATAATCTTTTGAAATATTAAAATGAAATGAATAACAAATACACTTAATGTTGTTAAATTATAAAATAAGTCTGTAAAGCTACATTACTTTAAGCTCTACGTTTGTAGAGAGTCTACATAAATTAATACGGAATTAAAAAAATTAAATAAGCTTAATTAAATTATAAGTTATTATTATTATTATTATTATTATTATTATTATTATTATTATTATTATTATTGAAACAATTAAATTGGTACGGACACATTAGAAGGATGGAAGAAGGAAGACTACCTAAGATAATCATGGATTGGGAACCACAGGGAAGGAAAAAGAAGGGTAGACCAAGTATTACGTGGATTCAGGGAATCAATGAAACTAAGAGGGAATGGGAAATAGAAGAAGATATGTGGATGAACAGACAAGAATGGAAAGATGTGTTGAAACAAATGTGTAGTTAACTGTGAACATGGGTACCGGAAAAATGTATATTCATTGTAAAAATCAAGATTTCTAAATCTTTGTAATATTTTGTTAATGGGTCAATAGTTTCATTTCTTCGTAATAAAGACAGCTCATAAACTATAGTTTAACACTTTAGGCCACGTACCACAATATTCACATATACGTACATATGCAAGATTACAAAGTTGTAGATTAACTGTGTGATACGTGTTCTATGATCTCATTGTTTGAACATCAGAGATGTGAAGCCGTTTACAAAGTAAAACTAAATCCACTCTTTCACTGCAAATATCGTGCAAGAAATCCGCTCTTTTTCAAGGTTATTTTAAATAACGTTAGTTTACTTATTTCATCATTAGTTTATTCATCGAATTTGTGTTAATTTAAACAATCAGTGGATTAATAGTTAAGTATCATCGCCTCACTATGATGGTTGTCCGTTTATATAAGAACAGGTATCGAGCGACGTGCGGAATTATTATAGTGGCGGTAGTCGGCATCTTTGTATTTAATTATATATAACAGCTGCGGGGAGCCTCTGGGCAACCACCACAGTCAGGGGATAATGATATACTTTCCTCTAGTTCAAAGGTTCGATTATTCAGAGCAAGTCGGGCCGATGGATTTTTCCAGGGCTACAATTTCTTAGCTATGGGTCTCGTGTCTTAGAACTACGATACGTAAAAGAACTTCAGGTTTGAAAAAGGAGGCCTCAGAGCAAAATCTGTCCGTCCTTTCATGCACAGATTTGAATTCGATCTGAATGGTTTTTACCAGTTAAAGAGTGTCGTAATAGTGTATTAGATGCGAGATTGGGAAGTGGTTTTACAGAAGCCAGGAAAATGTTTAACACCCGAGCGATAGCGAGGTTTTTAATTTCCAAGATTCTGTAAAACACTTCACAAACGTGCGTTATACATTATTTTTTGCACGATGGTGTTTTCAAAATAATAAATAATGTAAAATAATAACATATCTGTTGAAAATGTTTGCGTTCATTATAAACAACTGACTAACGTTAACAGTGTGGGCAATGTTTATTAGTATAAAATACAGCAGGCTGTGAGACCATTAGTGATAAAATGGCGGCAAGTAGGTATTTACTGTTTTGTATTGTTTCAAATAAAGTTCAATTAATTTAAAATGCAGTGATTTGTTTCGTATATTAACACTACCTTTGTACGTAGTATACGTAGAATGCAGTGGTTTTACTTCCCGCACGTGGGTGTAAATGTAATATTACAGTATAGTTATTTAGGTTGGCAACCCGAAATATAGGAAGTTGAACTTTCAATCATGGTCGCCAGTACGACAAAACGCAGTATCGCGCAAAAAAATAATAACACTGAAACAATCAACAATAATATTTTTTTTGCAATGCCCCAGGTCGTCTTTCGACATTCATGTTGTTCTATCCTGGCATGGCGTACTTGTAACCCACTTCTGAGGTTGGGGCGCCTGGAAGGCGGGTTAAGTTGCCCCCATGATATGATGGGTGATGATAGTGGTGCGCCAGGAGAGTCCCTAATCCTAAGCTTAATCTAAGATGAATATGAATGATGATGATTGCGATGGCTACATGATTTCGGGGACCGTTAGGGCCTTAACGTTTTCCTGACATTTGTCTTACAGCTGAGGAAAAACCCCGATAAAAACCTCACCCTGAAAAACTGTCCCGACGGGGGATCGAACCCGGGCCTGCTAGATGACAAGGCAGCACGCTACCTCGAGATCACAGCGGTGGACTCAACAAAAATATTGTTGAAATTTGTTGTTATCCACTATCACTGTATTAGAATGTTTATTGTTTCCACATTAATTGAAAAAACCAATAATAAATGAGTAGCGTCTCGGGACACGAAGGCGGGAAATAGTATGCTGCGACATTATAGAACTAGCCTGGTTGGTGATTAAAACAGCAACACCCGCCTACCACTCTGATGTGGTACTGTTGCCTATTCAAGCAACTTAGCTCTGGTGAGGAAGATAAAACACTTATTTTAAATTTAATTTATTTGGAACACATTACAACCCTTTCACACAAATTTTCATTTATTTAAAAAGTACACGTAATATAAAATATTTCATATAAATAATAAGGGTGTATGAACGTAAATTCTACAGTGTATTATTTATTTTTTTTGTCTTCTTCTTCTTCTTCACTTCACGGGCTAGGCAAAAATTGCCTGTTCCGCTTCACAGTTCTTCTGCCCATCTTTTCACTGGCCTTCCTACATTCCTTGAACCTCTTGGCTTGTAGTTGAATGCTGCTCTTGTTACTTTCATTCTTTCCACACGTATAAACCATTTCTCTCTATATTCTCTGATTTTCTCATTCAATGGATATATGTTTAACTCTGTTCTTATATATTAATTCTTTATCCGATCCAATCTTGTGCAGCCTTTTGTTCTTCAATGGAAGTTCTATTCTGCGCTTTGTATCTTACTTTGCAATATTTTTTTTTTATAATTGAGTAGATTATTTCTCTCATGCCCCAAATGGGAGTCAATGACCAATCACATTTCAATGAACGTTTTACAACCAGTTACAGTCGTGTTTCACCTCGATAGTTATCGAATTTTGGTTACCAAATAAAGAAAGCTCCTCCTTTTTTAATATTCTGAACAGGTAAGAGCATTATTTTGCAGTGACTGACTCTCTAACAAATACTGAACAGATTCCTTGGACCTACACGTTGGATAATTATGTTCTCAATGATTGTGTTTTTAAATACTGAATGTGTTATTATTTAATTGTAATATTATTGCGTTTTCTTTATGCAATTGTAATGATATTGTTTTTTTTGTTTTGTTTATTTTTCTTCACACTAGTAGCAATTATTACTTTATTGTAACGGACTGTCAACAGTACGTACGGCTTACTGCCCGTGCGACCCATATTTGTAAATAATATTGTTAATATCTTACTTTTTGTCTAATAAAGTCCTACTACTACTACTGATTTTACTGAGTTCTTTCCGAAAGAAAAATGAATGACCTATAATGTGTGTTATAATATACAAGTTGATGTTTCAATTTTTCTCCACTAGGGCGCATTCTTACAACATTGCGATCTTATTTGGCAATAAATAGTATGATCAAGTTGCAGTGATGAACAAATGAAACATTTCTCATTTGTTTTCAAACATCGCCGTTTACATTAAATATATAAATATTTTAAAATAATTGTATTTAAGCAATGATTTGTCAGTAAAGAGCTTAATTTTATTCGTTAGGTACCCCTAACAAATGCCCCTCTTGATTTCCAAATTCTCCAGATAAATTGGAAATCACTCGTGGCATTACTTATGATGCGCACAATGTGCAAAATATTGATGATTAACTATTCTAGTCCTAATTTTATTATTGACACTTTTCTTCTTTTGCAGTTTTGTGCATGGTATCTTTCACAGTTTGCACACGCAATCATCATTCGGCTGGTGGAATGTCTTGTCTTGGCAGAATTTGTAATGAAAGCCGTGGCACTACTTATAAGTTAATTTAACCCCCTACAGGATAACGAACTCCTATCATCAGGATCAATGATTATCACAGGGTGAATTAGTCTCCATGATTGTATTTGCTTACTTACGCTTGTCCTAATTTATATACTCTTTTACTCCAAGTCTTTATATAATTCAAGCTTGAGAATTCTGTTCTACTTTCCCTATCCACTTATGCCTCCATCTCTTACTACGGCTCAACTGCACTTCTACTAGCGCTTGATTTTTCAGTTATGTTGTTGTAAACTATAGCTCTTCTTCAATATTTTCTAACATTATTTAATATTTTACATTTTTCAAAAAATTTTTATAAAATTATTAGACAATTTTGAAGTATTTATTTAAATATGCAAATCAGAATATTATGACACTGTTAAGACAATATTGTGATGCTAACTGCTATTTTCTCCACACAGTATATTACTTAGTCTATGATTTTTCTATCGCTGTTTTGGGGTATCGCTGGTTGGATCAGCGTTAGGGAGTGATAAGTAAGTGTACACCCATTTTTAATAAACGTTTGGTAATTTTAATATTATTGATATATTATTTTTAACATTTGGCGATTTATTGCAAATATTGGTCATTTAAATTTCATAGCGACCAATAGTAATCGAGGATGATAATCGATATGTGGTCGATTGTGAGTTATTGCTGGCTGTATAAACACTATTGCATGCGCACTGTTGTTCTATAGGACTTTGAAAATATTTCACGCTAGTTTAAGTGCAGTTTTTCTTTATTTTATTACTTTATCAGTTTATTGGTCTGTTATTCTAGACCTACACTCGCTCTATTTGTCTCTTATTATTCCAGTTCACTGCACTGAATACTGGGAATCATATCTGTCGTGGATGTCCTCTTCTGCTTCCTTTTCCTTTTCTAGATTCACATATCGTTGTGGCGTAGTCCCACCTTTCCCGGTTCATCCTGACACTGTGCATGTAATATGTGCCTTGTAAAATAGAGTTGGTTAAGTGGAAGAGAAGACGTTATGACTTTGAATATATTTGTTAAATATATTATTATTATTATTATTATTATTATTATCATTATTATCATTATTATTAGTATTATTATTATTAATGTATTTATTGAGCTATTCATTATTTCCTTAACCTTATTTCAAATCCTTGTATATTCCATGTTCCTGAAAGAATAGTCAGTTTTGTAGCTTTTTATTAAATCAATGTAGCATTTGATTTTTGGGCGTTGTTTTTTTTAACGAAGTCGGTCGCGGTGGACTAGTGGTTATGCTCCTTGCCTCTTGTCACGAGGGTCGCGGGTTCAAACCCGGCCGGGGTCGATGGGGTTTTTTAGGACGGAAAAATCCAAGGAGCAAGTCCTCCGGGAGGGACTTTAAGCCGTGGGTCCCGAGTCTGAAGATTTTCAGGCTCGTAAAAAATCCTTAAGCCTGAATGAAAAGGCCTCTAAGCAAAATGTACCGAATTTTTCCGTCCTAGTACTACCTTGGTTTCCTAGATGTCAGTATGACACCGGACCACTAAAAAAGACATCTATACGAAAACAACTGTAACTAAATTAGTATGGTTCAAATTCTTCCCTGTAGGGGGAGAGCGCCTAAATCTCTGTAAAGGGAAAACATAGGCTCACAATTCAATGCAATACAATTTTTTAACGAATAGCAAGCTAGCCTGATGCGTCAACCCCAAATCCTGCGGACCAGGCATTTAATTCGGATATAATTCTCAGGATATGGATGTATGGAGAGCTTACGTCGCGCGGCCATGAACCTACGGGTTCGATAGTACCAGTGAGTAAGTAAGTATTGTCAAAATAGAGTGTAAGTTTCCTTTAGATTCTCAATGGAAAGTTCTATGTTTTATGAGTACGAAAGATTGTATAATCATAGGTTTATTTGCTTCCAAATGTGACACGTATTTTAAAAAGTAGGTACTTTGTATAATTGAGGAGTTTGGAAGCAAACGTACAAGCTTTGCAGTAGTGCGAAAACATTTTTATGTTGAAGTTGTATAAAAAAATGACAGGTAATTCAAAATGATAACTGCGGGTGATGAGTGTTTTCTCCCAGGTAACTCGAAAAAAGACATTAATGCCTTTACAAACTCACTTTTTTCAATTAAAAGACATTTCTTTAGTGGTGGATAATTAGCTTTCTTGGATTTTTTGCTTGTACCCTTCATTTAAAGATGATAACTTGTGGTATTGAATATTTACCTGATAGAGGAAGGTACATTTCCACGGTATATATTGATGGATGAAACACTTCTGAATTCAATCTGTCAAATAATATATTTTAAAATGTAATTTGTAAAAATATCTTGCATTTAGTGACGTTGCTACGTTACGACACGGTTATTACGTCAACATTAGCAACGAAGGACATTTCTACAATCATTATTTTCAAGATAGTGCGATCTGTCGTACTTACAGAAATGACGACCTTGATTGGATGTGCAGTTTCCTAAATTTCTGAGTTGACATCCTACACATAACTAAATAACTGTACTGTAATAGTACGAATTACACACGAGGGCGGGAAGTAAAACCACTGCCGTTTTTGTATACTACGTACAATGTAGATATATAGAAAAATATATCCAAAAGGTGGTGTGAATATACATTATACCAAACAAATCACTGCATTTCATATGAATTGAGATGTGTTTGAAACAATAATAATCAATAAATTCATACTTGCCACCATTTTATCCCTGATTGTTTTTCAGCCTGTTGTAGTCTCAACTAAATTATTTTAGGGATTTACTGCATATACATTGGTCAGACTTCTAACGACAGTCAGTTGTTTATAATGAACGAAAATATTTCCAACAAAAATGTTATTATTTCACTATTATTTATTATGATAACAATATCGTACAAACAATATGTACAAAACACGTTTGTGAAGTGGTTTATAGAATCTTGAAAATTAAAAACCTTGGTATCGCTCGGTTTTTAATCATTTCCTCGCTTCTGTAAAAAGCCAATTCCCATCCACGCGTCTTAATTTACTATCGTGAAATGTATCTGTTTGTAATAACATCATTTTTGGGGCACAGGGGTAGAGGTCCCATATAGATTTAGAAATTAAATTACAAGTTTCCTCATGTTTAAACGTTCCTAAGAACAGTTTTATTTTCTTAAAAAGTGGCGTTACAGTTTCAGATAATATGGCACTGAGAATGTAATGTGCATACTTCTTAAGCGCTGAAATCGATCTTCCTAGACTAGAGCTTATCGTGCTCGCCTCTGGTTCTAAAGTTCACGGGAACAAACCTGACGGCGTTTGTGGATCTTTAGGACGTAAAAATCGTAAGTACAGTTTCCTTCGTAAAGGAGTATAAAGCAGTGCCACCTATCAGGATTTAGGGCACATACGATAATATCAAACTTGTAAGACGAGGTCTCTGGGCAAAATTGTCGGCACTTTCTCCTCTAGATTATAATTGCAAAACGAATTAGTTTAGCTTTTAAAGAGTGTCGTTGATATACATCGTTCTGCATTTTAAAAGTTATTTTTGTTTTTCAAAATCTGATAGGTGATTCTAAACGGATTTTGTGTCCTGAATTCGAAAATGATCTCCATCTTCTCCCATCACGTCAATGTTTTCAAAATATTCATGAATAACTAGACATGAAATTATAGCTCTGTAAAATGTAACAAAAATTACTTTCAAAATTCTAAATCCGAAAAGAGCCGTTTGTGATTGGAATGACGACTTGTCCTCCCTCTCTTGCCCCTTTAGGGGTTGGCGGCTTCTGCGGCGGTGGCGGTCTTCGTGTTGGCGGCTTCTGCGGCGGTGGCGGTCTTCGTGTTGGCGGCTTCTGCGGCGGTGGCGGTCTTCGTGTTGGCGGCTTCTGCGGCGGTGGCGGTCTTCGTGTTGGCGGCTTCTGCGGCGGTGGCGGTCTTCGTGTTGGCGGCTTCTGCGGCGGTGGCGGTCTTCGTGTTGGCGGCTTCTGCGGCGGTGGCGGTCTTCGTGTTGGCGGCTTCTGCGGCGGTGGCGGTCTTCGTGTTGGCGGCTTCTCTGCGGCGGTGGCGGCCTTCGTGTTGGCGGCTTGGAGAACATCAGCTTCGACCAGCGTCACCAAGGCTTGTTAATGTCCGCGGCTGGTTGTGGTCGACACTAGGATATACGCTCGCTATCTACACCAAAGGGCTAAAGAGGGTTAATAAATTCCTAAAATAGCCGGAAGTATGGTTTAGGGACCATACGGTTCCTTTCTCGGCCGCCGAGGATGCATCCAGGAAAGTGGATTCATTATTGGCTGGCTCAGAGGAGGGATACGTTTTGGAAAAGTGATCCGCTTCCACCACATAGTCTAGTCTAGTCTAGTTTTACCAATTTAAGGGTTAATGTTATAACGACATCCAGAGCTCAGAATAATGTAGATATGGTTTATAAGAGCTGCCCCGTCTCACTGCAGATGCGTATTTATTGTGTAAATCATATATTTGTCGCGAATCAAGTCCATATACTCATATTTTATAAACATAAATATTTAAAAAATCAGGCACTTGTCAGTTCAGAGGCGACGGAGTTAGGAGGTCCACTGGTCATCACCTGGTACAATTCGTTCTCCTATTTTTTTGTGAAATTAAAAGTGTATATCTTTCTAATTTTGTTCAATGAAAATTGTAATAATATATATATATATATATATATATATATATATATGGTATGATAAGAAAAATAAATGCCTGGACGGGACTCGAACCCGGATCTTTGAGTCTGTACCTCAGCGTGATATCCATTAGACTACCAGGCGAATCCAATTCAAACACTTATTTTTCTTATATGTGTATTTTACTCTCCATTGTTACTAGATGTCGCGTAACTCGGTCTTCACTGCCATCTAGTAGCTGACTATAAGAAGTAAGCAAATTAAAGAGAATATTTTATTATATATATTCAATGAGAATAATTCATATCAAAATATGAGATAAATTATTTGTATTATTTACTTAGAGTTACGTGTGCATAACGTATAACCTTTTTTCTGTATTTTGTGGCGAGGATTTGGGAAAGTAGGTATGAAATTATTTAAGATTTAAGATTTATTTAGCCTGGTGGAGTTAAGGCCATGTGGCCTTCTCTTCCACTCACCAGGACAAACATATATTACATAAGAATATAACAATCTTAATTAACTCTAATATTAAACACTAAGTAAAAATTTGATCAAAAGATAATATCTAATATACATATTACGATCTATAATACAACCAGTTAATATTAGTTAAAATTAAGACTAAAACTAATAATAAAATGTATACAAGCAAGACATATTAAATTGTACCTGTCTAGTGTATATAAAAAACAGGAAAATAGTGAGATATAGAAAACTAATTTTACGATTATACAATATTTAAAACAAAACAAATTAAAAATATTTGTTATTCTTAATATTATTTACATTAATAATTAAATATATTAATATTGCTAGAAGAATACTATCAGTGAGGTGTATAAGTTAGTTTGTTATTAAATAATTATTTAGTTTGTTTTTGAAGGATGTTATAGTTTGACAGTCTCTGACATAGGGTGGAAGGGAATTCCATGTTTTGGTAAGTGACACCGTAAAAGATAATGAATAATATACAGTGTGATGAGGCGGGATATAAAGGACAATGTGCTGATGGGATCGAGTGTCAAGATTATGTGTGTCGGATAGTCTGATGAAGCGGCGTGATAAATAATTAGGCGATGATGTGTGAAGTATTTTATAGAGAAGGGATAGGGAATGGACAGTTCTACGATCTCTTAGACGAGACCACGATAATTGTTCCAGGGACGGTGTAACATGGTCAAATTTGCGAATACCACAAATAAAACGTGCGCAAGAATTATGAACACGTTGAAGTCTTTGAGTGGAAATAATATTTAAGTCTGTAAAAAAGAGTGTCACAATAATCAAAATGGGGCATTGCAAGTGTTTCTACTAACATTTTCCTAAGGGCGAATGGCAAACAATTTCGTACACGATTTAATGAATGTATTATTGAGAAGACTGTTTTGCATGTATGGTTTATTTGTGTATTCCAATTTAAGTTTTTGTCAATAAATACTCCTAGAATTTTTACTGTCTCACTATAAGGGATTTGAACTCCGTTTAGTGACACATGCGAACTGTGTTTAGGTTAATTGTAGATAATAGTCTCTGATGACCCATAATGATTGATTGTGACTTTTTAGGATTTAATTGCAGTCCATATTTAACTGTCCAAGTCATTAGTGAGTCAAGATCCTCGTTAATTTTGGCAACAGCGTCATTTAGTGAATATTTGTCTGTGTGGATGTAGATTTGCATGTCGTCGGCAAATAAATTATGTTTGCAATGCTTTAGGGAGTTAGATATGTCATTTATGTAGATTGAAAAAAGCAAAGGTCCACGTACCGAACCCTGTGGAACCCCAGTTTTACGGAAGGACCAAGAAGAACATAATGTACGATTTCCTATAACAGATTGCTGGCGCTCATGAAGGTAGGAATTGAACCATTTCGTGGCACTATCAGAGAGTAAGAGGTTTTTAAGTTTATGCAACAATAAGTCCAAGTCTACCGTGTCGAATGCTTTACTAAAGTCCAGTAATGTAAGAATGGTAAGTTTTCGATTATGTATTGTGACGGGTCCTCTACAAGTGTACAAGGTTTCAAGTCGATCCAATGTTTGTGAGTGGGTGAGAATCGCGTTGATAGATTCCGTCACTTTGAGAGAAGAACACCTTTTTTCTGTATTTTGTGGCGAGGATTTTTGAAAGTAGGTATGAAATTATTGTATTGTGACGGGTCCTCTACAAGTGTACAAAGTTTCAAGTCGATCCAATGTTTGTGAGTGGGTGAGAATCGCGTTGATAGATTCCGTCACTTTGAGAGAAGAACACCTGTTTTCTGTATTTTGTGGCGAGGATTTTTGAAAGTAGGTATGAAATTATTGTATTGTGACGGGTCCTCTACAAGTGTACAAAGTTTCAAGTCGATCCAATGTTTGTGAGTGGGTGAGAATCGCGTTGATAGATTCCGTCACTTTGAGAGAAGAACACCTTTTTTCTGTATTTTGTGGCGAGGATTTTTGAAAGTAGGTATGAAATTATTGTATTGTGACGGGTCCTCTACAAGTGTACAAAGTTTCAAGTCGATCCAATGTTTGTGAGTGGGTGAGAATCGCGTTGATAGATTCCGTCACTTTGAGAGAAGAACACTTTTTTTCTGTATTTTGTGGCGAGGATTTTTGAAAGTAGGTATGAAATTATTGTATTGTGACGGGTCCTCTACAAGTGTACAAAGTTTCAAGTCGATCCAATGTTTGTGAGTGGGTGAGAATCGCGTTGATAGATTCCGTCACTTTGAGAGAAGAACACCTGTTTTCTGTATTTTGTGGCGAGGATTTTTGAAAGTAGGTATGAAATTATTGTATTGTGACGGGTCCTCTACAAGTGTACAAAGTTTCAAGTCGATCCAATGTTTGTGAGTGGGTGAGAATCGCGTTGATAGATTCCGTCACTTTGAGAGAAGAACACCTTTTTTCTGTATTTTGTGGCGAGGATTTTTGAAAGTAGGTATGAAATTATTGTATTGTGACGGGTCCTCTACAAGTGTACAAAGTTTCAAGTCGATCCAATGTTTGTGAGTGGGTGAGAATCGCGTTGATAGATTCCGTCACTTTGAGAGAAGAACACCTTTTTTCTGTATTTTGTGGCGAGGATTTTTGAAAGTAGGTATGAAATTATTGTATTGTGACGGGTCCTCTACAAGTGTACAAAGTTTCAAGTCGATCCAATGTTTGTGAGTGGGTGAGAATCGCGTTGATAGATTCCGTCACTTTGAGAGAAGAACACCTGTTTTCTGTATTTTGTGGCGAGGATTTTTGAAAGTAGGTATGAAATTATTGTATTGTGACGGGTCCCTCTACAAGTGTACAAAGTTTCAAGTCGATCCAATGTTTGTGAGTGGGTGAGAATCGCGTTGATAGATTCCGTCACTTTGAGAGAAGAACACCTTTTTTCTGTATTTTTGTGGCGAGGATTTTTGAAAGTAGGTATGAAATTATTGTATTGTGACGGGTCCTCTACAAGTGTACAAAGTTTCAAGTCGATCCAATGTTTGTGAGTGGGTGAGAATCGCGTTGATAGATTCCGTCACTTTGAGAGAAGAACACCTGTTTTCTGTATTTTGTGGCGAGGATTTTTGAAAGTAGGTATGAAATTATTGTATTGTGACGGGTCCTCTACAAGTGTACAAAGTTTCAAGTCGATCCAATGTTTGTGAGTGGGTGAGAATCGCGTTGATAGATTCCGTCACTTTGAGAGAAGAACACCTTTTTTCTGTATTTTGTGGCGAGGATTTTTGAAAGTAGGTATGAAATTATTGTATTGTGACGGGTCCTCTACAAGTGTACAAAGTTTCAAGTCGATCCAATGTTTGTGAGTGGGTGAGAATCGCGTTGATAGATTCCGTCACTTTGAGAGAAGAACACCTTTTTTCTGTATTTTGTGGCGAGGATTTTTGAAAGTAGGTATGAAATTATTGTATTGTGACGGGTCCTCTACAAGTGTACAAAGTTTCAAGTCGATCCAATGTTTGTGAGTGGGTGAGAATCGCGTTGATAGATTCCGTCACTTTGAGAGAAGAACACCTGTTTTCTGTATTTTGTGGCGAGGATTTTTGAAAGTAGGTATGAAATTATTGTATTGTGACGGGTCCTCTACAAGTGTACAAAGTTTCAAGTCGATCCAATGTTTGTGAGTGGGTGAGAATCGCGTTGATAGATTCCGTCACTTTGAGAGAAGAACACCTGTTTTCTGTATTTTGTGGCGAGGATTTTTGAAAGTAGGTATGAAATTATTGTATTGTGACGGGTTCCTCTACAAGTGTACAAAGTTTCAAGTCGATCCAATGTTTGTGAGTGGGTGAGAATCGCGTTGATAGATTCCGTCACTTTGAGAGAAGAACACCTTTTTTCTGTATTTTGTGGCGAGGATTTTTGAAAGTAGGTATGAAATTATTGTATTGTGACGGGTCCTCTACAAGTGTACAAAGTTTCAAGTCGATCCAATGTTTGTGAGTGGGTGAGAATCGCGTTGATAGATTCCGTCACTTTGAGAGAAGAACACCTGTTTTTCTGTATTTTGTGGCGAGGATTTTTGAAAGTAGGTATGAAATTATTGTATTGTGACGGGTCCTCTACAAGTGTACAAAGTTTCAAGTCGATCCAATGTTTGTGAGTGGGTGAGAATCGCGTTGATAGATTCCGTCACTTTGAGAGAAGAACACCTTTTTTTCTGTATTTTGTGGCGAGGATTTTTGAAAGTAGGTATGAAATTATTGTATTGTGACGGGTCCTCTACAAGTGTACAAAGTTTCAAGTCGATCCAATGTTTGTGAGTGGGTGAGAATCGCGTTGATAGATTCCGTCACTTTGAGAGAAGAACACCTTTTTTCTGTATTTTGTGGCGAGGATTTTTGAAAGTAGGTATGAAATTATTGTATTGTGACGGGTCCTCTACAAGTGTACAAAGTTTCAAGTCGATCCAATGTTTGTGAGTGGGTGAGAATCGCGTTGATAGATTCCGTCACTTTGAGAGAAGAACACCTTTTTTCTGTATTTTGTGGCGAGGATTTTTGAAAGTAGGTATGAAATTATTGTATTGTGACGGGTCCTCTACAAGTGTACAAAGTTTCAAGTCGATCCAATGTTTGTGAGTGGGTGAGAATCGCGTTGATAGATTCCGTCACTTTGAGAGAAGAACACCTTTTTTCTGTATTTTGTGGCGAGGATTTTTGAAAGTAGGTATGAAATTATTGTATTGTGACGGGTCCTCTACAAGTGTACAAAGTTTCAAGTCGATCCAATGTTTGTGAGTGGGTGAGAATCGCGTTGATAGATTCCGTCACTTTGAGAGAAGAACACCTTTTTTCTGTATTTTGTGGCGAGGATTTTTGAAAGTAGGTATGAAATTATTGTATTGTGACGGGTCCTCTACAAGTGTACAAAGTTTCAAGTCGATCCAATGTTTGTGAGTGGGTGAGAATCGCGTTGATAGATTCCGTCACTTTGAGAGAAGAACACCTTTTTCCTGTATTTTGTGGCGAGGATTTTTGAAAGTAGGTATGAAATTATTGTACTTGTGACGGGTCCTCTACAAGTGTACAAAGTTTCAAGTCGATCCAATGTTTGTGAGTGGGTGAGAATCGCGTTGATAGATTCCGTCACTTTGAGAGAAGAACACCTTTTTTCTGTATTTTGTGGCGAGGATTTTTGAAAGTAGGTATGAAATTATTGTATTGTGACGGGTCCTCTACAAGTGTACAAAGTTTCAAGTCGATCCAATGTTTGTGAGTGGGTGAGAATCGCGTTGATAGATTCCGTCACTTTGAGAGAAGAACACCTGTTTTCTGTATTTTGTGGCGAGGATTTTTGAAAGTAGGTATGAAATTATTGTATTGTGACGGGTCCTCTACAAGTGTACAAAGTTTCAAGTCGATCCAATGTTTGTGAGTGGGTGAGAATCGCGTTGATAGATTCCGTCACTTTGAGAGAAGAACACCTTTTTTCTGTATTTTGTGGCGAGGATTTTTGAAAGTAGGTATGAAATTATTGTATTGTGACGGGTCCTCTACAAGTGTACAAAGTTTCAAGTCGATCCAATGTTTGTGAGTGGGTGAGAATCGCGTTGATAGATTCCGTCACTTTGAGAGAAGAACACCTTTTTTCTGTATTTTGTGGCGAGGATTTTTGAAAGTAGGTATGAAATTATTGTATTGTGACGGGTCCTCTACAAGTGTACAAAGTTTCAAGTCGATCCAATGTTTGTGAGTGGGTGAGAATCGCGTTGATAGATTCCGTCACTTTGAGAGAAGAACACCTTTTTTCTGTATTTTGTGGCGAGGATTTTTGAAAGTAGGTATGAAATTATTGTATTGTGACGGGTCCTCTACAAGTGTACAAAGTTTCAAGTCGATCCAATGTTTGTGAGTGGGTGAGAATCGCGTTGATAGATTCCGTCACTTTGAGAGAAGAACACCTTTTTTCTGTATTTTGTGGCGAGGATTTTTGAAAGTAGGTATGAAATTATTGTATTGTGACGGGTCCTCTACAAGTGTACAAAGTTTCAAGTCGATCCAATGTTTGTGAGTGGGTGAGAATCGCGTTGATAGATTCCGTCACTTGAGAGAAGAACACCTTTTTTCTGTATTTTGTGGCGAGGATTTTTGAAAGTAGGTATGAAATTATTGTATTGTGACGGGTCCTCTACAAGTGTACAAAGTTTCAAGTCGATCCAATGTTTGTGAGTGGGTGAGAATCGCGTTGATAGATTCCGTCACTTTGAGAGAAGAACACCTTTTTCTGTATTTTGTGGCGAGGATTTTTGAAAGTAGGTATGAAATTATTGTATTGTGACGGGTCCTCTACAAGTGTACAAAGTTTCAAGTCGATCCAATGTTTGTGAGTGGGTGAGAATCGCGTTGATAGATTCCGTCACTTTGAGAGAAGAACACCTGTTTTCTGTATTTTGTGGCGAGGATTTTTGAAAGTAGGTATGAAATTATTGTATTGTGACGGGTCCTCTACAAGTGTACAAAGTTTCAAGTCGATCCAATGTTTGTGAGTGGGTGAGAATCGCGTTGATAGATTCCGTCACTTTGAGAGAAGAACACCTTTTTTCTGTATTTTGTGGCGAGGATTTTTGAAAGTAGGTATGAAATTATTGTATTGTGACGGGTCCTCTACAAGTGTACAAAGTTTCAAGTCGATCCAATGTTTGTGAGTGGGTGAGAATCGCGTTGATAGATTCCGTCACTTTGAGAGAAGAACACCTTTTTTCTGTATTTTGTGGCGAGGATTTTTGAAAGTAGGTATGAAATTATTGTATTGTGACGGGTCCTCTACAAGTGTACAAAGTTTCAAGTCGATCCAATGTTTGTGAGTGGGTGAGAATCGCGTTGATAGATTCCGTCACTTTGAGAGAAGAACACCTTTTTTCTGTATTTTGTGGCGAGGATTTTTGAAAGTAGGTATGAAATTATTGTATTGTGACGGGTCCTCTACAAGTGTACAAAGTTTCAAGTCGATCCAATGTTTGTGAGTGGGTGAGAATCGCGTTGATAGATTCCGTCACTTTGAGAGAAGAACACCTGTTTTCTGTATTTTGTGGCGAGGATTTTTGAAAGTAGGTATGAAATTATTGTATTGTGACGGGTCCTCTACAAGTGTACAAAGTTTCAAGTCGATCCAATGTTTGTGAGTGGGTGAGAATCGCGTTGATAGATTCCGTCACTTTGAGAGAAGAACACGTTTTTTCTGTATTTTGTGGCGAGGATTTTTGAAAGTAGGTATGAAATTATTGTATTGTGACGGGTCCTCTACAAGTGTACAAAGTTTCAAGTCGATCCAATGTTTGTGAGTGGGTGAGAATCGCGTTGATAGATTCCGTCACTTTGAGAGAAGAACACTTTTTTTCTGTATTTTGTGGCGAGGATTTTTGAAAGTAGGTATGAAATTATTGTATTGTGACGGGTCCTCTACAAGTGTACAAAGTTTCAAGTCGATCCAATGTTTGTGAGTGGGTGAGAATCGCGTTGATAGATTCCGTCACTTTGAGAGAAGAACACCTTTTTTTCTGTATTTTGTGGCGAGGATTTTTGAAAGTAGGTATGAAATTATTGTATTGTGACGGGTCCTCTACAAGTGTACAAAGTTTCAAGTCGATCCAATGTTTGTGAGTGGGTGAGAATCGCGTTGATAGATTCCGTCACTTTGAGAGAAGAACACCTTTTTTCTGTATTTTGTGGCGAGGATTTTTGAAAGTAGGTATGAAATTATTGTATTGTGACGGGTCCTCTACAAGTGTACAAAGTTTCAAGTCGATCCAATGTTTGTGAGTGGGTGAAAATCGCGTTGATAGATTCCGTCACTTTGAGAGAAGAACACCTTTTTTCTGTATTTTGTGGCGAGGATTTTTGAAAGTAGGTATGAAATTATTGTATTGTGACGGGTCCTCTACAAGTGTACAAAGTTTCAAGTCGATCCAATGTTGTGAGTGGGTGAGAATCGCGTTGATAGATTCCGTCACTTTGAGAGAAGAACACCTTTTTTCTGTATTTTGTGGCGAGGATTTTTGAAAGTAGGTATGAAATTATTGTATTGTGACGGGTCCTCTACAAGTGTACAAAGTTTCAAGTCGATCCAATGTTTGTGAGTGGGTGAGAATCGCGTTGATAGATTCCGTCACTTTGAGAGAAGAACACCTTTTTTTCTTGTATTTTGTGGCGAGGATTTTTGAAAGTAGGTATGAAATTATTGTATTGTGACGGGTCCTCTACAAGTGTACAAAGTTTCAAGTCGATCCAATGTTTGTGAGTGGGTGAAAATCGCGTTGATATATTCCGTCACTTTGAGAGAAGAACACCTGTTTTTCTGTATTTTGTGGCGAGGATTTTTGAAAGTAGGTATGAAATTATTGTATTGTGACGGGTCCTCTACAAGTGTACAAAGTTTCAAGTCGATCCAATGTTTGTGAGTGGGTGAGAATCGCGTTGATAGATTCCGTCACTTTGAGAGAAGAACACCTGTTTTTCTGTATTTTGTGGCGAGGATTTTTGAAAGTAGGTATGAAATTATTGTATTGTGACGGGTCCTCTACAAGTGTACAAAGCTTCAAGTCGATCCAATGTTTGTGAGTGGGTGAGAATCGCGTTGATAGATTCCGTCACTTTGAGAGAAGAACACCTGTTTTCTGTATTTTGTGGCGAGGATTTTTGAAAGTAGGTATGAAATTATTGTATTGTGACGGGTCCTCTACAAGTGTACAAAGTTTCAAGTCGATCCAATGTTTGTGAGTGGGTGAGAATCGCGTTGATAAATTCCGTCACTTTGAGAGAAGAACACTTTTTTTCTGTATTTTGTGGCGAGGATTTTTGAAAGTAGGTATGAAATTATTGTATTGTGACGGGTCCTCTACAAGTGTACAAAGTTTCAAGTCGATCCAATGTTTGTGAGTGGGTGAGAATCGCGTTGATAGATTCCGTCACTTTGACAGAAGAACACCTTTTTTCTGTATTTTGTGGCGAGGATTTTTGAAAGTAGGTATGAAATTATTGTATTGTGACGGGTCCTCTACAAGTGTACAAAGTTTCAAGTCGATCCAATGTTTGTGAGTGGGTGAGAATCGCTGCGTTGAAGATTCCGTCACTTTGAGAGAAGAACACCTTTTTTTCTGGATTTTGTGGCGAGGATTTTTGAAAGTAGGTATGAAATTATTGTATTGTGACGGGTCCTCTACAAGTGTACAAAGTTTCAAGTCGATCCAATGTTTGTGAGTGGGTGAGAATCGCGTTGATAGATTCCGTCACTTTGAGAGAAGAACACCTTTTTTCTGTATTTTGTGGCGAGGATTTTTGAAAGTAGGTATGAATTATTGTATTGTGACGGGTTCTCTACAAGTGTACAAAGTTTCAAGTCGATCCAATATTTGTGAGTGGGTGAGAATCGCGTTGATAGATTCCGTCACTTTGAGAGAAGAACACCTTTTTTCTGTATTTTGTGGCGAGGATTTTTGAAAGTAGGTATGAAATTATTGTATTGTGACGGTTCCTCTACAAGTGTACAAAGTTTCAAGTCGATCCAATGTTTGTGAGTGGGTGAGAATCGCGTTGATAGATTCCGTCACTTTGAGAGAAGAACACCTTTTTTCTGTATTTTTTGGCGAGGATTTTTGAAAGTAGGTATGAAATTATTGTATTGTGACGGGTCCTCTACAAGTGTACAAAGTTTCAAGTCGATCCAATATTTGAGTGAGTGGGTGAGAATCGCGTTGATAGATTCCCGTCACTTTGAGAGAAGAACACCTGTTTTCTGTATTTTGTGGCGAGGGGATTTTTTAAAGTAGGTATGAAATTATTGTATTGTGACGGGTCCTCTACAAGGGTACAAAGTTTCAAGTCGATCCAATGTTTGTGAGTGGGGTGAGGAATCGCGTTGATAGATTCCGTCACTTTGACAGAAGAACACCTTTTTTCTGTGTTTTGTGGACGAGGATTTATGAAAAATAGTTATGAAATTCGTGTATTGTGACTGGTCCTCTACAAGTGTTTACCAAAAGTTTCAAGTCGATCCAATGTGTCTGAAGGGGGTGAGAATAGCGTTGATAGATTCAGTCACTTAGAGAGAAGGAGAGAAGAACACCCTGTTTCTGTATTTTGTGGCGAGGATTTTTGAAAGTAGTAGGTATGAAATTATTGTATTGTGACGGAGTCCTCTACAAGAGCACAAAGTGTCAAGTCGATCCAATGTTTGTGAGTGGATGAGAATCGCGTCGTTGATATTCGTCACTTTGAGAGGAAGAACACCTGTTTTCTGTATTTTGTGGAGAGGATTTTTGAAAGTAGGTATGGAAAATTTATTGTATTTGTGACGGGTCCTATACCAGTGTACAAAGTTTCAAAGTCGATCCAATGTTTTGTGAGTTGGTGAGAATCGAACAGTTGATAGATTCCGTCACTTTGAGAGAGGAACACCTTTTTTTCTGTATTTGTGGCGAGGATTTTTGAAAGTAGGTATGAAATTAGTGTATCGTGACGGGTTTCTCTACAAGTGTACAAAAGTTTCAGAGTCGGATCCAATGTGTTGTGAGAAGGTGAGAAATCGCGATTGATATATTTCGTACATTGAGAGAAGAACACCTGTTTTCTGTATTTTGTGGCGAGGGATTTTGAACGTAGGTATGAAAGTAGTGTTATTGTGACGGGTCTTCTACAAGTGTAACAAAGTTTCAAGTCGACCCAATGTTTCCGAGTGGGTGAGAATCGCGTTTGATAGATTCCGTCACTTTGAGAAGAAGAAACACCTTTTTTCTGTATTTTGTGACGAGGCTTTTTTTAAAGTGGGTAGGAAAATTATTGAATTGTGACGGGTCCTCTACAAGTTGTACAAAAGTATCAAGTCGATCCAAAGTTTGTGAGTGGGTGAGAATCGCGTTGATACATTCAGTCACTTTGAGAGAGAGAACGCCTTTTTTCGTATTTGTGTGAAGTGGAGACTTTTTTTGAACAGTAGGTATGAAATGATTGTATTGCGACGGGTCCTCTACAAGTGTACAAAGTTTCAAGTCGACTCCAATATTAGTGAGTGGGTGAGAAAATCGCGTCGTTGATAGATTCCGTCACAATGTGAGGAGACGAACACCTGTTTTTC